>JASKGO010006612.1:0-10032 GCA_030556065.1 Holobus sp. GC000080
TATTTCAGTTTTGCAATTGGTAATCCTTATTTTAGTTACTGTCCAATGGCTGCCAATAGAAAATTAGTTACTTTTTGTTACAAATTATTATAAAGACAAGATTTTTCAATTGGTTAGTCTCTATTCTGTTCTTTTTTAATCGTTAACAATTTAAAATTAGTTGTTTTTATTCAAATAGTATATAATTTTTGTATTTTAGTTTTGATAACCTTAATTTTAGTTCTTATTCAATGTTTACCAATAAAAGTTTTTCAATTGGCCAACTTAATTTTAATTCTTTTTTTAACGATTACCAATATAAATTTAATTGCATTTTTTTTTTAAATAAAACTATTAAAATATATATATAACTGTTTTGAAATTAATAAGAATGAATTTAGTTTTTCAATTTGACAATTGGTAAATCTGAATTTAGTTCCATTTTAATGTTTACCAATGGAAATTTGGTGATTTTCAAATTGAATTAGTATCTTTTAGAAGCTTTTAAATTACCAAGTCTAAAAAACAAGAAAAAAAAAAGTTACAAATCTTATGATCTGTCATTACTTTTGGTGAAATTGGGTGAAATTAATACCATTATTGTTGTTTTTCAATTGGTAAAAGTGATTTCTGTTAATTTTATTTGTTTTTTGAGGTTACCAAAAGAAATTTGGTTACTTTTCCGTTCATATTCGAAAAATTAGGAATTTTTCAGTTGGTTACAATGATTTTAGTTGCTTTTTTAAGGATTACCATTGGAAATTTAGTTATTTTTAGTGTTAAATTACTAAAATTTAACTGTTTTGAGGCTGGTATGTATTATTTGGGGTTTTTCAATGGTTAAATTTGAATTCAGTTCCATTTAAAGGATTACCAATAGAAATTTAGTTATTTTCTTATAGAATTGGTAACTTTTTGAAGCTTTTAAATTTTTTACTTTACCAACTCTAAATTGATAGTTCTTTTTTAACAGTTACCAATATAAATTTGATTGATTTTAGGGAAATCCCAAAAATATCACTAAAAATTTCTAAATATTACAGTACAATAAAAAATGTAGTTACTTTTCAAGAAAATTGTAAATATAGAAAGATTTTTCAATTGGTACGACTGAATTTAGTTATCTTTTTTAATGGTCATGGCTGCCAATTAAAAGTTTGTTGTATTTTAATCTAAAAATTAATAAAAAAAGAACATAAAAAATGACTTCTTTTTTATTTCGATAAATTTTATTATTAAATTGGAAAATACAGTCAATAAAAGCTAATTAATAATAAATAAAAAGACTTAAAAGAAAAAAAAACGAGCAACACAATATTTAAAAAAATTGTTTTTGCTTTGGTCATATCTCATTATTTATTATTATTATAATTATCATTGTCATTATTATTATTACAGTTAATTTCAGATGTGTTTATGTATGTAATTATTATTAATTATTGTTGGAAAATTACACAGCAGACACTTGGTTTTCTTAGATTGTTAACTCCTTCAGATCATTATGTTTGTGTACCGTAACTTCCGGTTTCCACTCATTTCTTCTTCTTCTTCTTCATCTCCTTCTTCTTATTCTTTTTCCACGTTCTTTCTGTCTTTTTCTGTTTCCATTTTCATCTTTTTCTTAAATTGTGCACTTCTAAACTTCTTTCTTCAGCAAAGTGAAATAATAAAAAATGATAAAATAAAACTATTAAAAAACACAAAAAATAAACCAAGCAGCAAAAAAAAAGATTCAAAAAAATAATTAAATTGAGGAAACAACATAACCATAACATTCTTTTGTTTATTGTTTTGTGGAAAAAAAATATAATTGTTTAAGAGTTTAAAGTTTCCCATAAAAAATAAAAAACATAAAACGGAATAGTTTCCCTCGTAAAAAATATAATTTAAATTAAATTATAATTACTTGGAAGAAAATAATTTCATTTAATTATATTGTGTTTTGTTTTTAATTTCTGTTTTTTCATTAATCCATAGGTTTCTTTTGATTATTTGTTTGTTTGGTAGAAAAATAAAGTTGTTTTTATTGAATATTGAATTGATTTGATTTGTTGCTGTTGTTTTTTTTTCTATTTTTTTTCCTTTTTTTTTTGAATAAAAACAGAACGGAAAAGCGAGTTTCATTATTATTATCATTATGTAATCCTGTTTGTTTGTTTTTTTGTTTTTTTTTTGTGTGTTTTGAGTCTTTTATCGAAAGTGTACGTTCGATATCCGTTTCCTTTTCCGGTTTTGGCGCCGCCCGCCGGTTAAATGCATTTATAAACAACATATACCGGGTGATTCAATTAGTTATCTTCCCATATTTATTATTTATTTAACTTTAAGCTATTTGAAAAATAATTTTTAATTTCTTTTTAAAATATTAAAAATATATAATCACAATAATTGTAATAATTTAAATGGTTGCTTTATGAAAATAAATAAATTTAAAAAAAGTCATATCTTTTGTAATTTTAACGATAATTCGGTAGTTGTTTTTTATAATTATTTCAGAATTATATTCCTAGATATTATATTGATTAATATTTAATATAAATTCTACAGAGTGATCGAAATTTATTATTTTAAACTTAATTTTGCAAACGAAAAAAATAATTTCAATTTTTTATTTTGATTTTTAAATGATCATAAAAAGAAAAGTATGCAACCGATTCACATAAAGTTAACTTTGCGACATGTGGAATTTAATGAGCTTTCCATTGGTGAAATACATTTTTCAAGAACTGTTATTTTCAATGAAGAGTATAAACAAAACTTTATACTGTTCCTAAAAAAATTGCATTAAATCTCAAAAAATAGAGGTTGATTTTCGAAATGTCATAAAAAGAAAAGTAGGCAACCGTTTTGAACCTCGTAAACTTATTAAAGTAGAAAAATTAATAGGCTTTCAAATGATGTATCTAGTTTTTCTTTAAGTATACTGAAATACTGAACTTTTGAAGAAGTTTGCCAAAGTATACTTTGTTCCTAATAAATTATTTTTACAGAAAAAAATTATTGGCGACTTTCAAAGGCACATAAAGTGAAAAGTATGCAACCCATTATAACCAAATAAACTGATTGACGTGAAAAAATTTATTGGCTATCCAATGATGTATTTAGTATTTCTGTAAGTTTTGTATGTTTGGAGAAGTTAGCAACAGTTAATAATTTTAAATGAATGCAAAGTTGGAAAAAAAAATTATGAAAAAATGGTTGCAAAATGAAAAGTATGCAACCAATTAAAACCAAATCAACTTTATTACATAGGAAATTTAATAGGCTTTCCATTGGTATATTTGACTTTTTAATATCGTTTATATCTTCGGAGTAGTTGACAAATTTATAGAGGTGAAAATATTTTTTTCCCAAAAATGAAGATGACTTTCAAACTTTTACAAAATGAAAAGTATGCAACCAATTACAACCAAATAAACTTAATGACATAAGAAATTTAATCAGCTATCCAATGATATATTCAGTAATTTCCTAAGTATTGTACTTAAGTAGGAGTAAGAAAAAGTTTATTAGAAATCACAAAAAAAAAAAAACTAATTTTATTTTTCCAGGAAATGAAAAACAACTGAAATTTCCGAAATTATCAAAATTCTACAGAAAGATAATGCAAACCGAATCGCTGGTGATGCCCGTGCGAGCATTCGAATGGCCACAAAACCCCACTTTCCGCATTCCGAAAACAATTGACAACGGAAAACTTCCCTCAGGTAAACAACAACTAACACAATTCCTTTTTTTTTTAATTTTAAATAAAAGTGTCTTACAAATCGTTCTTTTTTCAATTAATTTTTAATTTAACTCATTTGCTTAATATTTTCAGTGATCAAATTTAATTTTCACATTTATTAAGGTTAAAAAAATGAAAAAAAAAAGATTAATGACAGATAAATGACAATAGGATTGCAACCTTGAGCGAAAGTAGGAACACTTTTAAGTTAGGCAACCAATATAACAAACTGTCATGTTTATATTTGACTTTAGGAAAATAGGAACTTTAAAAAAGAACGTACTGTATATTTAACCTCCAAAATTAATAAAAATTAATTAAAAATAACAAATAAATCATAAAAAAAACTGAAAACTAAAAATTTTAATTGAAATATAAACAGATCCTCGCCAATGGAGTCGACCGCAAGTGAACCAATGGCTGCGGGAGTCGATGCGGAAGTACGGACTACCGGAAGTGGACCCCGACCGCTTCTGCATGAACGGCAAAGGGCTCTGCTTGATGAACCAGGCGATGTTCTGCACTAGGGTGCCCAGGGGCGGCGACATTCTCCACAAAGACTTCCAGAAACGTCTCAGTGCAGCTCTGCAACTTTGAAACTTGCAAAATTTCCCTTAATTTTCACTTGGAAAAAAACAAGTGAAAACAGCTGAAAGAAAAATGATTGTAAAATGTTGTAAATACTAGTCTAGTCAATATTCAATATAAAAATTACTAATTTAAAAAGAAGTTCCTTTCTATTTCATAAAAAATCAGTAATAAATTCCTGCAAAAAATCATTTCTTTTTAATTATTATTTTTTTGGGTTTTTTCAGACTGGAAAGAAATAAAAACACAAGTGTTTGCATTGAGATTATTTTTGTTTGTTTGCAGAAGTCGAATCACACTAGTAACAATTCTCACATTGTTAATTGTTAAGTTTTACATTTTTTTTTCTGATTTCTACTAAAAAAAAATAAGTACTCTCTAAGTAATTAATTCGCTTAGATTAATCATTACTATTTACGAGACTTCCACAAAAAACAATTCCTTGAACAAGGACCCTGAATAGAAAAATACGAGACCAGCATATTCATCTTTTTTTCTTTTTTTTTCTCTTTTTTTCTTTTAGTGATTCTGCTGCTTCTTTTGAAGCTTGCTGCTTCAAATGGTGCCTTATTTTCTATAAAAATACTATCTATCCTTAAATATCTAATTAAAACAACGAAAAAAAAAATAAATAATAATAAACGCCGCAAAACGAAATTTAAATTGAGATTTCCATAAAAATCGAGAGAAAGAAATCGATCAGAGTAGAGAAATAGGTTTAGAGGTTAGTAAAAAAAAAGAGTAGAGAGGAATGTTCCTGAAGTTAATTCGCGTATTGTCATTAGTATCAAACAAGTTTTGTTTTGTTTGTTTGTTTGTTTTTGCGTTACCAGGCTACGCATCCAGGTCACTAGGCAACGTATTGACATTGCTATGCAACCCTTTGATTATTTGTTTGTTTTTTTGTTTCGTTTTTGTTTCCTGTTACTAGGCAACGCATTGTTTCTTTTCGCTGCTGTTACTGCTGCTGCCGCTGTTGTTGTCATTGGCAACGTCGTTCTCGTCGTTGTTGAGCATCAGATCTTGTTCGGCGACTGTGGCGCCATTGTTTCCATCGTTCCACCATTGTACCTGCAATTTTTTATAATTAATTTAGTGAAATTTAGTGAAATTATCAAAAAAAAAAAAAAAAAAAATTTTAAAACTAAAAGGAAAGGAAAATCAAAAGAAAAGAACTAAAAAAAAAAAAAGAAGAAAAAAGAGAAAAATAAAAAACGACAAAAAAAGGGAAAAAAAGGAAAAACTTACATCGGCAGTGCCGAAAATCTGATAGACCCCATAGGTTGCTATGGCAACGAACGCGGTGACATTGAAGACGAGTCGCCAGGCGTGCATCGTGTGGCCATCTTTGGTCAGGTAGCCGGCGGCGAGCGGACTGAGGAAGCTGGCGGTCATGTGGATGGTTTGCGCGAACGCCAGCACCGGCCCGGCGAAATTCGGCGCAATGTCAATGACGTTGGCCATCGCGCCGGCATAGGCGGCCGTTATCATCGTCACCGCGACGAACCAAATCACCAGGATCAGCGTCACGTCGCAGCCCAAGTACGGAATTATGATGACGAGCACGCCGGGGAGCACCTGCGACAGCGCCGTGAATAATTTGCGGACGTTGCGCAGCGACATCCAGCCGCCGGTCACCAGTTTATCGGCCGCGTAGCAGAAAACCACGGAGGCCAGGTACGAACAGATGAACGGCAGTCCGCTCAGGAGACCGTTCTGGAAAAAAAAGGTGCATTTTCATTTGTTTTGTTTTTAGTTGCTGCTAAATGCAAATTTACTGAAAGATGACGTCATTAAGCAATTGTTTACGGGTTGCTATGCAATTGTTTACTGGTTGCTAAGTAAAACACATTGACTACGGATCGATAGATGGCGCTGGCAAACAATTGATCAACAGATGGCGTCGCTAATCAATCAGATGTTGGTTACCTTTTCGATGCTGAAACCCAAGATGGTTTTCATGTACTGCGGCCCGGGAATGATGAAAGTGTAGTGGACCCAGATGCGTCCGAAGGTGGTGATGCCGATGGACCATGCGGGCATCGAGGTGAAGATGCGCATCCACGGCACCGATTTCGCCTTGGCGCCCTCGAACGTGTCCATCGTGTTCTCCTTGATGTAGCGCTGCTCGCTGAGCGAGATGCGCGGATGCGTTTCCGGACTGTCGAAGGCCAGCAGGTACCAGACGAAACACCAGATGACGCCGATCGAGCCGGTGGTGTAGAACACGGAGCGCCAACCGAGATTCGCAATGAGCAGACCGCAGAGTGGATAGGTGAGACCGATGCCGATGCTGAACCCCTGGAAACTGGACATGAAACGGCTGCGCTCGGGCACCGGAATCCAGTGGCCGACCAGCGCATACATTGCCGGCCACGTCAGTCCCTACACAATCACAAAAAACACAAATTTTAAAGTTTAAAAATTTAGTAATGTCAATTTTGACATTGATGGTTATGCAACTTGATATGCTGTAATAATGTCAAATTTGACATTGCAGGTTATGCAACTTGATCAGCTGTCATAACCTCAAATTGTTGGACAACCTGTATAATTTTTGATTTTTTTTTGTTTCTAATTTTTAATTTTGCAGTAAAAAAAATGGAAAATTAATTAATAGTAAAAAAAGAAAAAATGTCAAAGACGAAATATAAAGTACAGGGTGTACAGAAAACTTACCGAAGCAAATCCCTGGATGGACCTCAAGAGAATGACCAGTCCGTAATGCGTTTCGCTGGCCCACGGAATGCATAGACTGCAAGTGGCAGTGGCCAGTTGGGCGTAACCGAAGACCCGCTTCGTGCCCAACTTTTGCGTGGCCAGTCCGCCGACCACCTGCGACACAATATAGGCCCAGTAGAACGATGCCAGCACGTAACTCTGAATGTCAGCACTCCATTTCAATGTTCCACCGTAATCCTAACCAACAAATCAATCAAATTAGTTCTTTTTTTCAATAATTAAAAGCAATCAATGATTAAGAAACTTAAATTAAAAAGTCTAATAGTAGTGACATCTGTCAAATAATAGTGATAGCTGTCAAATCATAGTGACATCTGCCAAATAAAAGTGGTATTAGTCAATAAATAACGACATCTGTAAATTTATAGCGGCATATACAATGTAATAATGAAATCTATCAATTAATAGTGACATCTGCCAATTAATAGAGATATTTGTCAAATAATAGCGGCATCTATAATTTAACAGTCACATATGTTGGTAAATTTACTGAAATATGTCACTTTTGGTGATATTTATCAAGATTACCAACATATACTTTGTTTTTTCCTTGTATGCAAGCTTTTCATTAGAAATTCAGTTCAAAGAATAGCAAAAAAAAGTACTTTTGTATTGGAAACATGGAATTTTAGTTCCTTTTTAAAGGTTACCAATAGCAAATTTGGTTATTTTTGACAAATAAATTTTAAAATTTTAAAATTTGAAACAATAGTAAAAATAGAAACTATTAAAAACAATAGTAAAACTTGATTTAAGTTGATTCTTTACGAGGTTAGTGTTAACCAATATAAATTTAGTGGATTTCGGCATTAAATTAAAAATTAATAGTGATATTTGACAATTAATAGTGACATCTGTTGCCAAACATTAAAAAAAAAGATAAGATAAAAAGAAAACTGTACCGCTGTTTGCATATTCTCGCGGTCGAGGGCGCTCCTATCGTAACAGTACATTTCATCTTCGCCACCAGATGTCGCCGCTGCCGATCCGTTGACGTTCAACTGGACGCTGAGCGGATCCTCGACCATTGCCACGATCGCCAGATTGATGTCGGTGCGCATCATGAAGGAGACGAGGAAGCCGGACCAGGAGAGCAGATAGAGGACAAGTCTGGCTGGCACTTGTCCGAACACCCTGTACAGCAGACACTTGCACTGTTCCGATGATGGCTGATAGGCGGCAGCGGCAGCAGCATTGCTCTGATCGTCGTGCTTGTTGCTGCTGTCCGTGCGTTGCGGATGCCGGTCGACGGCCGATTTCGGGTAGCTCAGGTCCGTTTGGTAGACGCGTTCCATGGTCGAATTTCAACTGTTGCGCTGCTAAGCGGAAAACACCAAGCTTTACACTTGTTTTTCTAACAATTACTATCAGTTACTACTAGTTGTGTACTGTGTAGTAATATTGAAGGAAAATGTTATTTGCATTTTTATTTTAATATGTAAACTGGTATTTATTCATCGCTCGCAGTAGTCATTGAATTTTTATTTTTATTTTTCAAATAAACATTGGGTTTTTTCTATGTATAGTTCAGTTCAGGCGATAGTTTTATTGTGTTGGATTGGTTTTTGTTTGGTTTATTGTAATAATTGTGTGGTAGATATCGTTTGTTTGAAATTCAAACTTTGAAATATACCGGGAGTTTCTTTTTGGGTTTCGGTTTGGTTTGAGGTTATAATTAATTTTTGTTTTATAATATAAAATAAAGTTGGTTACATTTGGAAACAAAATTGCCACAGAAATTATTAGTTTTCACAATTGGTAACACTGATTTAAAGTCCATTTTGATCGATTACCAACAGAAGTTTAGTTATTTTCAAGCACAATGTTTAACAAAATATTTATTTGCTTTTTTTCTCAATTTTAATTATTTTTAATATTTTTTTTTATAATATAAAATAAACTTAGCTACTTTTGGAAAAGAAATGTCATAAAAATTAGTGGTTTTTACTATTGGTAACACTGATTTGAAGTCCATTTTGAACGATTACCAACAGAAGTTTAGTTACTTTCACCAAATTCGAAAAATTACGAGCTTTTTTTCTAATGATTTTCATATTTTTTACGTTGGCAATTCAGTTAATTTTCACTAATTAAGCAAAAAACACTATTTTTGAACTATTAAAAAAAATCCAACACATTTGGTTACTTTTAACTACATTTTTATTTTTCAGATACCAATTTTTAATTATTTTTAATTAAATTACAAAAATCCAACTGATTTAAAATCGGTAAGACTGATTTTAGTTTGTGGCCAACCGAAATTTGCTAACTTTCAAAGTGATTTAGTAACTTTTTAACGCTTTCAATTGGTAAGTCTGACTTTATAGTTCCTTTTTAACAATTACCAACATAAAATTTATTGTTTTTAATTTAATTACAAAATAAATAAAGTTTTTTTAATTGGTAAGTCAATTAAATAATAATAAACTAGTAAAAATCTCAGTCTATTTCGGTTTTCCAATTGGTAAGCCTTATTTTAGGTATTTTCCCGTGGTTGCCACTTGAAATTTAGTCACTTTTATTAAAATTACTGTAATTTGAGGTTTTATCAATTGGTACACTTGATTTTAGTTCCTTTTTTAGTGGTTAACAATAAATTTCAACGGTTTTTCTATTGGTGTATTGAAAATTTGGTTCTTTTAACAGGAGTAAATTATTTTTTTTGGAACAGTGAACACAATCACTAAAATTCAGTGGTTTTTCAATTGGAAATTCGTATTTTTTAGTTAACAATCAGTAAATTTGTTTAAAACTCATTGAAAAATTCATCAAAAAATATGCAGTCTGTTGGTAAACATGTTTTTAGTTCCTTTTAACGAATACCAATAGAATTTTGTTTTTTCGTAGTAAATGTAATAAATAATTAAAATGTAACTGATTTTAGAATGATAATAATGATTCTATTTGTTTTTTTTTCAATTGGCAATCATTGTTTTAGTTAGTTTCCAAGGAATACCAATAGAAATTTGGTAATTCGTTTAATTGAAAAGTGTTAA
>JASKGO010006613.1:0-30325 GCA_030556065.1 Holobus sp. GC000080
TTTGAAAAAAGAAAAAATCTTTAAATAACTAAAGTGAAAACAAATTTCTCATTTCTGTAATTTAAAAAATAACACTAAAAACAATTGCAAATGATATCCACGAACACACAAACAATAAAAAAGCAACTTTTTATAACTTTGTTAATATGTAGAGCATGAAAACCGCATCAAAGTATCACTTATTTATCATTATCCTTCTTTAAGTAAATATTTTATTTGCGCTGAAGAAGTGGCAAGGAGGCAATTTCTATAAATCTGCGGGATTTCTAAGTGCAAGGCGCTAATATAAATCAGTCCATGCAAATTGCAAGCAGCAAAAAGGATGTCCGTTCGAGTTTCTCCGCGCAATTTAAATCATATCAAACATTTGTGTGCAGAAATTTAAATTCTCTTCATGAGCTTCGAAGGGAAATCTCTAAAGACTAAAGGAAGAAAATTACAGCTGATTAATTAGCTCGCATCTCCTCTTAATGGGATAATATAAATAATGAATTAATTCGAAGCAAAAACAAAGTTATTATTTACGCATCGGCAAAACGAACAAGACTGTAGTGTGTAGCAATAGCAAGCAACCTGCAATAAAAGAAATAACGGATCTTTGACACTGCCTGGCTGTTGCTGTGGCGAGCTGCACAAACGGCCGGTGAAACTTCTTTTTAATTGCGAAAATATACAGGCCAATTAATGATTGCCGCTAATTAAATTCATTCATTTCACTTACTGCACAAGTTAAATGTCTTGCTTTTTAAATGAATATTTAAAGTTGAGTTGAATTAGAGGATAATTAGTGTTAAACTCAAAATGCAGATGATTAAATCTAAATTTAAATTACCAAAGTTTTAGAAAATATAAATTAACGTTGTAAAATGTCGTTATAAAAGAAAAAATAAATTATTGAGATACTTCGGCAAGACAATATAATTGATGAAAATCTGCCCTAAAAATGATTATAACAAGGAAAAAATCAACGTGAGTTATTTAAACAATTTATCATGTAATCTAAGCTCTTATTGGCCCTTAGGAGAAAATCCATGATGGCCGCCAGGGAATTCCCTTAGCAACTGGAAGGAATTCCCTGGCAACGGAAAAGACTGCTGCGAATTTTCTTTATTATTAATTTTTTATTTACTCATTTTTTATTTTATTTTATTATTATTTTTTATTTTATTTATTTTTATTTTATTTTATTTACCTTCTATTTATTTAATTTACCTAAATGTAATTAAAATTAAAGGTTAATTATTGCGAAAATCTATGTCCAATTAAATCAGTTTCCCTTTCAAGTTTAAAAAGTAATTAAAACGCAAAGAACAAATGAAATTACATTGATAAACAATTATTTTATTATAAAGGCAATAAAAAAGCATTGAATTTTCGAGCAGGAATATTAATTCAGGCATCAGGCAAGGAAATTTCGAAAAATTGAATAAATACCTGTTGAAACTGCAGAAATCTTCATCCTGGAAGCACATCGAGCACTCACAATAAGAATACTGCGAACCACGAGCAAAGAAACTGTCAGGACCACCATAGGATTCATAATAATGACTTCTATCGGCTGTGGAGGACCTCGAGGACCAATTGGCAAAGACCCAGCTTTCCGAAACGATGGACCAGGCATGATATAGCAAAACCAGCACTCCTCCTGAAGAACTCTCCTCGGAATTCTCATTGAATGATGCGGATTTTGCATTGCCCATTTCGCACCAGCCAACTAAAGCACAAAAACCATCGGTTTTATCAATAAAAAAGAGCCGCACAATTAGTTTTTTATTGATTATTTTATCTTTCACAGCAAGCGTTTACCTTTTTAGCACCAAAGATAAAACAGTACTGCTGTTTATTTTGATACAATTACCTGTTACAATTAGTGTTAGTCGTTTTTTTTTACGAGTTAACATTAAGTAAGCGGAAACGTTATAATTTCCTCTTACTTAACCGCTGCTTAATTGTTGCTTTTTAAAAGAATGCGAAATTGCTCACGAAATGTATAAATAGTAATAATAAAATAAACACTTACAAAATGCTCTTCCTCTAAGTTTGGTCCATGGTTTTTCAAGCTCTTGTTGGCACAGTGAGTGCATCCACAATGCACTTGATTTTGCAGCTGAAGAACTTAACACGTGAATTACTCCGAAGAGCTAAATATAGGAAAAAAACGTTAGATCCATATATAAAAGATGCACACGCTGATTATTACTTACTTATTTGTCTATAAGAAGAATCCTTTGCGTGTGAAGAAACAGTTGTTTGAGCTCGTTTGCTTGAAACCTATAAAAATTGTTTAATTAATTATTATCGGTTTGCAAATTGAAAATATTTGCAACGGATCAACAGGACGAATAATTGCTAAAATTGCATACTTAATGGTGGTTTTCCTAGTAAGGAAATTTTGCATTATTTCGTCTCGCAAATCAGCCAACCAGATCAATTTTACTGTTATTTAATTATTATTAATAATGAATTTTGCATCTCTATTGGTTTTTACTAGTTAATTTATCAAATTAATTGACTTCGCTGATAAATGCAACCATAAAAACTTTATATTTTGTAAATACATTCTTCTTAAAAGCATTTTTGTGCGTTTAAACTATAAAGTGGGAGATTTAATGGGAAAATATAAAAATTAAAAGTGGATTTGAACAGTCGCAGCAACCAATCAGAGTGAGTTATTCAAAATAATTTTATTTGTATTCGGAGCTCTTATTGGCTTTTGGAGGGAAAATCCATGATGGCCGCCACGGAATCCCCTTAGCAACCCTATGGAATTCCCTAACAACGGGAAAACCCCTATAGCTAACACATGTTTTATTAATTAAACTTTATATTTTACATTCATTACACGCTTAATTAATTAATTGCTATTAATCCATAATCATTTATTTACAATTAACGGACAAATATTCGAAAATAAAAATAAAAAAAGGAAATTTCTTAAAAAAAAAAACAATAATTTTAAAAGCTAAACTTTAAACAATTCAATAAGTTGCATCTTCGTATCATCTGGATTGGTAACTTTGTGCCCAATGGTCCTTCTATCGTGGAAAATTTCGAAATCATTGCCACCGGCGTCAGTTTTATCGCCAAAAAAGTGAATTTCCTCGAAGCCTTCGTTCTCCAAGAACTGCAAGCAAAAAGTTTTGTCCCATCCATTAGGAAACACATCGAAACTAATCTGTCCGCCAATGCTGTATGTAAATCCAAGATCCGGAAACTGTTTCTTAATACTTTCAATCATGGTTTTCCGAATTTGGTGCACTTTATCGTACTTTTCAAACTCATCGCGCTCCTGTTGCGAACAAGACCGCCCGATTGGGCAAATATTCAACATACCGGTGCGGAATTCAATAAAAGTGCCCCTCTTAACCGGAAGCGTGATTTTCGATAAGTACATCAGGCAATAATTGATAAATTCCTGCAGTTTTTCCTCTCCAATGAAATCCTGAATACTTTGCCGGCCAATTTCGCGGCCGTTTTTAAATTGAATCATTCCATTCTCGCAGAAAACGTAATCGAATTTCTGTAAAACCACTTGACCGTTCATTTGCTCACAGATTTTCTTTAAATCTGATCCACCAACCAGAGCAATCGAACAAACAGATTTCAGTTTCGAATAGAGAAATTCCTCAAAGTGGGGTTCGATATTATTGCGGGCTTTCGTAAGAGTGCCATCCATATCAAAAAGGCAAAGTACTTTTTTATTGTTCATGCTGCTCATTGTAAAAACCTGCCGGAATTGGTAATTATTGGAAATATGGCTTTAAAATTGCTCTCTATTTTTTACCTGTTTCTGCTGAAAACAAACACTGTTAATTGTGCGAAAAATGTTCTGCTGATAGTGGGTAAGTCTGTACACGTGTCCGATAATTTTGCAACGATGAATAATCAAGATAATTGCGCTAAATATAAAAAAAGGCAAAAAGTACGCGACTCAACGATTTATAGGTTATATTTACATATTGAAATGATAAAAATGGCGGCGAAGCGCAAAAAATTCAAATGAAATTTAACTTTTTTTCAACTTTTAGCCGACGATGCCGGCTTTGAAATGGGCACTTATAGAAACAAAATAGTGCAAACTCCCAATTTAGACCAATTGGCTAAGGAAAGTTTGATTTTTAACAATGCTTACAGCTCTGTGAGCAGTTGTTCTCCAAGGTGCGCTTTTAGATAATTAAACTCGATTAAAACTTAATTAAAAGTTATTTTTATCCAATTAAATTTAATAATAAACTTACAAATTAATAAAATTCCAGTCGCTCTGCTTTGCTGACTGGAATGCCAGCTCATCAAAACGGAATGTACGGCTTGCACCACTCGGAAAACCACTTTAATTCCTTTGAAAACGTTAAATCCTTACCGAAAATTTTGAAGGACCACAAAATTAAGACGGGCATCATTGGTAAGAAACACGTGGGTCCTGCATCAGTTTATCCATTCGATTATGCACAAACCGAAGAGAACAACCCCATAAACCAAGTGGGGAGAAACATAACGCACATCAAACTTTTAGTGCGCGAATTTTTGCAAACTACCAATGAAAAGTATTTTTTTCATATTGGGAAAAAACCACAAATTAACTTCTAAAATCATTGCAGCGGATTCTTTTTATATGTAGCATTCCATGATCCGCACAGATGCGGCCACACCGATCCGCAATTTGGGGAATTCTGCGAAAAATTCGGCAATGGCGAACCGGGAATGGGCAGCATTCCCGATTGGCAACCCATTCATTACGTGCCCGAACAGATTAATCTGCCCCATTATATTCCAGACACACTGCCGGCACGCAAAGACGTCGCTGCTCAGTATCTGACCATCTCTCGGCTGGACCAAGGGGTCGGATTAGTGCTGAAAGAACTGCAAAGTGCTGGAAAACTAAACGAAACTTTGGTCATTTACACTTCCGATAATGGAATCCCTTTTCCGAATGCAAGGACCAATTTGTACGATTCGGGAATAGCTGAACCGATGTTCATTTCTAGTCCTATGCATAAAAAAAGAAAAGGACAGGTCACTTATTCGCTGAGCAGTCTTCTGGATTTAGTTCCCACAATTTTTGACTGGTTTTCCATAAAGTTTTCCGAGGAAAATGAAGTTTTTCACAAGCTACAAGGACACAGTTTGTTACCCTTGTTAGAAGAAGGTTTAAAATTTAAAATAAGAAGTAAAAATTTAGAAAAAAAAAACATTATTTTGCAGAACCTGTTAATAAAACAAACGAAATTGTTTTCGCAAGCCATACATTGCACGAAGTTACAATGTATTATCCAATGAGAGCTTTAAGGACTCACCGGTATAAATTAATTCATAATTTAAACTACCAAACTGCTTTTCCAATCGATCAGGACTTTTATTTGTCGCCTACTTTTCTTGTAAGTTTTTTTATTTGTTTATTTGTTTCCTCACTTATTTTCACTTTCTATATTCAAAATCAACAAATTTTGTTTTTTTTTCAGGAATTATTGGACAATACACAGAACAAAGAACAAACTTTTTGGTTTAAAACATTAGAGCAGTATTATTTCAGAGCGGAATGGGAACTATACGATTTGAAGATGGACCCTGAAGAAACAAACAATTTAGCAGGAAAACCATCAACGAAGAAACTGTTGCAACAGCTGCAAAGCGTTTTGTTTAATTGGCAGAAGGAAACAAATGATCCGTGGCTTTGCTCTCCGCACGCCGTCTTCGAAAACAAAGGGTTGTACAAAAGTAATCCTCAATGTCTTCCTTTGTACAACAATTTTAATAATTTGTAAAGTAAAACTAACAAATTATTGTGTTTAACAAATGTTAAAACAATAATGACTACTTATTTTTTACGCAACGATTATAATTATGACGTTCTTTGGATAAATATGTTTTTCACTAAGCATTCAGTACTTATTATGTACTTGAAAATTATCAATCCTACTTGTTTAAGTTAATCACAATTTTAAAATTCAGTTATTATTATAAATTTACGAAATCTAAAGAGACCCTTAAATTTACTGATTACATATCAGTCATTTTAATTATTGGCTTTTAAAATGCTTAATTGGCTTAAGTAAGTCTGCTTTTCCCACTAGAAAACTACTAATTTGCATTTTTAAATATATCACTAATAGTAGTCAATAAAATATCAAAAAACAATTGATAAAATTAAATCAAAATCAACAAAGTTAAGTAAAGTTTCATTTTCTTGTAAAAAAATGTGCTTTTAATCAATTATCAGTTATGAAAGCTTATTATTATTATTATTGTGCAATACCCACAAGAATTTCTTTTGCAGTTTAGGATACCCATAGGTCCTAAACAACATTAATTGTCACCTGACAGCAGTGTCATCAATTTTTTTACTCTCCACTTGCTTCTGGACAAACGATTCGACTTTCTTCAGCAGTAAAGAAATCTCACCATTGACTCTATTGACTTTGTGCATTGTTTCACTTAGGTCATCGATGTTGTGCGTGTACTCCATCACTCTCAAGTACTGTTTGTGGTTGTTGTAAAGCGATTTCATTTCGAACATGATCCAACCAAGCAAAATGCAGGCTAGTATAACATGTAAGGGGCTAGACTGCCAAGAACGTAATCGGAAACACAACATGAGATAAAACACGCATCGTTATCGGCTGTGAAGAGTACTGAAAGAGTAATTATTCCAAAAGCAAACATTAGATTTGCAATTTATAGGTTATAAAATTTGCTCACCAAAATATAATTCTTGTGGCGTTGAAATTAAGTAACTGGTAAAGTGCGTTTCAACAACTAGTGTCACATAATACTTTTGCTGCGTTTGCTACGAGTTTTCCACTCGTTTTTCCATTAAACTACTGCATTGCAGCATTATCGTTCACCTACGCAGCGCACTTTAAGTATTACATAAGTTGACCTTGTGACAACCTTAAAGGGTTAACTTTCTTCCACCAATGGGAGCGCTCGTAACAAAAACATACTTTGCTAATAACGTTCTGATTGGCTGTCGGTGGCCCTTTAAATCCTTTTAACTTGTTTTGATTGACATAACCACAAATATTTTCAAGTGAAAACCAAAAACAGCTGAGACAATGAAAATCTCTAAAAATTTAAAGATTTTCATAGGAATTATTGTATTATTTCAACTAACTGATGGTAAGTATTGTAAATAACATCAGTAGCTTTCTAAAAAACACAAATTTAAGGTATTTTAAGTGAAGAAACAGAACAGGAAACAGAAATAACAAATGACTCTGCAATAAATTTGGAAAATTTAGCACAAAATACTACAGAAACAGCAAACAATGCCACCGAATCATCGAATTCAACTCAAAAAATGGTTAGATGCATCAATACATCCGAATACAGTTTGGTAAAGATGGTCAATGACACAGAACTCATAAAAGTGCTCCATCGGGATCCAAACATTACCAGCAAAGAGACTGAAGCTGCCTGCACCTGCGTTTTGTTTTATTCCAAGTACTGCCCTTTTTCCAGTTTAGCAGCGCCGCATTTCAACGCATTGCCGCGCGCTTTTCCCACCATACAAATGGTTGCGATCAATGCAATGATGTACCATGTTTTCAACACCCAAAATGGTATTGTGGGAGTGCCGTCGCTGCTTTTATTCCACAACGGAGTGATTGTGGATAAATTCAACGAGTCGGACTACACTTTGGAAAACTTTTCGCGCTTCATCACGAAGCACACCGGCATCAAAATGAAGGACAAATCTTTTGTCACCTCAGCTGATTTTGCCGGACCTGTTTCCAGTGTTCCTTCTAAGGAAACCGATGTGTTCCTAGCAATGGCCTGGACTTTCATTGCAGTTTGCGCAATTTACTACTTTACGAAATCGAAATGGTGGAAATGGATCGTGGAGTCTGTGCAAAACAATTGGCGCGAAAGTGCAGCCCAAGCTCATCACGAACATGCTGATTAAATTATTTTGTATTGTTTTTCCTATGTAAAAAGTAATAAAATCCATTAAATCTGTGGAAAATGATAACAGTTTATCTTTTATCTATTCGGTTTATTTTTGCGCTACGGTTTTCCCGTGCAAAAATCAATTTGCATGTTTTCCCGATATTGTTTTGCAGTTTTCCAGCAGCATATTAAAGTGTTTATTAATTAGTCCAGTAGAAAATGGCTAATAGTTCTGGTCAATTGGCAAAATGCATGGAAACAAAAGCAGAAAGCGAAAATAATGACTGTGTTGATGATTCCTGTGTAAGTAATAAAATAAAAAAACTAATTTTCGATGCAAAAATAATGAAATAAACAACAAAATAAAATTTTACTAGGCTGGTTTTCCGTTTATTAATAAAATCTGGATTGTGGCGGAATCCTCGGAAATCGTTTTGAAAATGTTCGCTTTCTTGCCGGTCGTTTCGTGGGGCATTATGGGAAACTTTGCTCTGATTTATATAATTGCCAAAAATCGGTTTTTAAGATCGCCAACGAATTTA
This sequence comes from Holobus sp. GC000080, assembly GCA_030556065.1. Classification (NCBI taxonomy): domain Eukaryota; kingdom Metazoa; phylum Arthropoda; class Insecta; order Coleoptera; family Staphylinidae; genus Holobus; species Holobus sp. GC000080. The sequence continues at coordinate 8,430 of JASKGO010006613.1, forward strand.
CTGGTGGCAAATATGGCAATTGCCGATTTGTTATCGCTGCTTATACATCCGTGGGTCTTTTTGGTTTATGATTTTTTTCAGAATTACCAATTGGGAAAGTTCGGATGCAAAATTGAAGGCGCCATCGAATGTAAAGTCAATTCAATTATAAAATTTCAAATTTGGCGTTTTTTAATTTGTTTTTAGGTGCTTTGTTATTAACAAGTGTAATGAGTTTAGCTGCTATCAGCTACGATCGATTGACGTTAATTGTTTTGCCGAGGGAGACAAGGCTCACAAGATACGGCGCTAAAATTTTGATTTTAGTTATTTGGCTCTTTGGAATTCTTATTGCTTCTCCACTTTATGTCTTTAGGATTTACAAAGTAATTTTTTTACTTGATTTTTTTTTTTAATTTAGTTTTCTTTTTGGTTTTTAAATTTAGTTTATAAAGCAACATTTTAAAGCTTAAAAAAAGTTTTTTAATTATTTTTTTGTGTGCATTTTTTAGGAAAGAATTTGGAAAGATTTCCACGAAACTTATTGCACTGAAAATATCTTTGCAATTAACATTTACTGGCATGTTATTATAACAATGATGGTTTGGTTACCATTGAGTGTTATGTCTGTTTGTTACATGTGCATTTTTGTTAAGGTAAGTCTTACAAATTTATTACTTTTTAAGATTTTTCCCCACAATTTCTAAATTGGAGACCCCAATATGAATATTAATATATGCTTCGTCGGTGATAAGGGAGAACTATATTTTTTAATCAAAGTTTGCTCTTGTAGAAACCAGAGAAATGTTTTGAATTCTTAAGAAAGTGGCTGAATTTTTAATAATTTAGTTTTAAATTACAGCCAGAAATAATTTTGCTCAACTTTAGAGTTATTTTAATTAAGAATAACGATTATTAAGAACATGCAAATATAAAATTAAGAATAAATTGCTAAAAATGAATATTTTTAATGGTTTTCTTTCTTCATAACGAGAATATGATAATTTACTAGAGTTTAATACAAGAAAGTCCCTACAATTACATTACATTACATAAAAATTCATACAATTTAACAATTTAACAGAAACTCTGAAAATTAATTTTAGACCAGTATTATTAATTAATCGTTTGTTTTTAATAAAAATAAAATAAAACTTTCAGTTAGCAAACTACGAGAGAAGAGTCCAAAAGCAAGTGAAATCCATCGTACAAGTGCACTACAAGGCAAAAGTAGCGAAAACTATGTTCACCGTCCTTCTGGTCTTCATAGTTTGCCACATTCCATTCAGTGCATTGATTTTCTATCGCAATTACCTACTGAAACATCAACTGACAGTATCGCCATCGGTTCAAAATCAGGTAAACAATCTTACAACAAATTAATTAACCAAACAATTATTAAACAAATAAATTTTGGGAAATTTACAATTGAAACAATTATTTAATAAGTAATGTTTAAAGCAACGTTTTCTTTTTTATCAAATTAATAGACTGACGGATTATGGCACGGCTTATGGTTTGCATCGAAATATTTGATATTTGTGAATGCCGGTCTGAATCCCGTTATTTACGGTTTGATGAACGAAAAGTTTTGCAAACTGTTTCGAGCCACTCCGGTCGTGAAATGGATTTTCGTCAGCAACGTCAAGAAGAGAATCGAAGTGAAAAGCACGAAGGAGACGCAAGTGGAAACGAAATCGCCGAATAATCACAGGAAAATCTTTACCATCTTCAATCCGTTGCTGTTCCTCTCGCGCAGCAATAACAAAATGATTGTTATTTCCGAAGAGAAAAACGTTACCATCATTTAAATTATATACTTATGATTTTTTTTAAATGAATTTTCTGCTTAATTTTAATTTATTTGTTTAATTTTTATAGTTTTATTTATTATAATTCTTTAAGTTATGATATAATATCAAAAAATGTAAAATATTTGTAAAAGAAACTTTAAAATTTAGATAAAATCAAAAATTTAATTGTTAAATTTTATTTTTCTGCTTGATTTTAATTTATCTGCTTAGTTTTCATAGTATTATTTATTATAATTCAATAATTTATCAAGTTTTTACAAAAAATGTAAAACATTTGTAGAAAAAACTTAAAAATTAATAAAACCAAAAATCAAAATGTTAAATTTTCATAATAAAAAATGAATCAACAATAAAATTCTACAATTTATTAATTTATTATCGACATTAGTGCATTTTTATAAATGTACACACTCATTAATAATTAGCTTTCCCAAGATTTACTTAAAAACAAAACAAAAACTGCTGATTTACTCAAAAAACAAAAACAAAAAAAAAGAAATTTCCACAAACATCGTTAAAAATTGCAGCACTTGGGACTTGAAAAAACAATTCCTAAATTGCATAAAATTTCATTATTTTTACTTTATCATTAATTAATCAATCAATAAATCAACTAATAATTACTAATAGCAATTAATTAAAAGAACTATAAGTAAATCAATAGATTTATCTCGAAATATCATCAGTTTAGTAAAAATTCATTTCATCGTTGAATTTTTCCTAAAACAGCTCCTTCAATATTTAATAAAAATCGAAAAAAAAGCAAAGAAAAAACCTAAAAAACAAATGAAAAACGTTATCTAGATGGTGGTCATGAACTGCGTAATAATAATGCTAATTTCCATATTAAAACAATGCGCTTAGCGACACGATGATGATCCCAAATGACGATATGAGAGAGCTTAATTACCAATTACCAATTTTATTAATTAGAATCAGCGATTATTATGTATTTATGTTAAATATTATGAATATTTTAACTACATAGTATATAGCGCAGGCAAAATTACCTAAAATTAATTATTCGCTTATCGCTTTTTATCATTATCATTAATATTAATATTAATATTCTAATAATTGTTATAATTCTAATTAATAATAATAATAAAAAATGTTTTACCATTACCTTTGCTATAAATTTCTTTAATTTTAAATACTTTATAGTGATAATTGATAATAATTACAATTGATTGTGATTTGATCCCCAATCGTGCCATTTTTCGCATACACTTACTTTATCATTGCATTACTTTATTTTCTTCATCAAATACTATATCAAATACTACAATAGCACATAACTATCTTTAATTAATTAGAATTAATAAAAAAAAACTAAAAAAAAACAGCGTTTACAATGTTCTATATCATTATACTAATAGGGATTGCCATGGCTTTAATTCCGGTTGCCATTACGACAGTTGTCAAGGCGATTATAAACAGTCATACAGGGTAATTTATTTTCCTTTAATATTTCTATGAAAATTTTTGCTTTTTTTTTTTTAAATTTATTAATGAAATCAAAACAAAATTTGAAAAATCATCAAAATATAAATCACCCTGTAGTTATATAAAATTACAGGGTTTACATTGGTATTTTTTATGTTTATTTGCTTATTTATTGGGGAATATAGTGTTTACATACTTGTAAACTCACACTGAGTTTTGTTGTTTTTACAGTTTTTCATTTACTTTTAATTATATTCCTGTTTTGTTATGATTTCTTTGAGCAATTCTTCATATGTTTGGGGCTAAAAAGCAGCGGAGACTTTTCGGCACGCAAAAACCGTTTCGTTTGAAAGTAAATAGTAAAAGTAAACGCAAAAATATATGCAAAAATCCGTGTGCTTACTTTGCTAAATATTTTCTAGTAAATCGGTATTTACATCTACAATTCTAGAACATTGTGCAGTTTTTTCCCTTTAATTTAATTTGCTTGCCACATTATCATTTTACATATGTAACTCTACGAATTGTTACTGTTTACCTGTTTATTGTTTAGTTTTTTTTTTACACATTTATGAATATTAGCCACTGGTTTGTTAGTATTCTTTTGTTTGGTTTGTTTTTGAAAGGCTTCGTATGGGTCAGGAGGTGAGGGTGGTTGGGTGGAAAAAAGGGGTAAATTCACATTCAAAAATACTGTTTTAGAAGTTTTAGGCCGACTGTTTATTTAGTCACACGATTTTTACGCATTAAATGCATTTCTATTTTAAAATTTTCTATTTAGACCTTTGCTGGATTCATTTAATAAATGTTAATTTTCAATTTCCATCTTTAAAAATGATTTTATAATTAATTTTAGCAATTAATTGCCATTAATTAAATTTTATAAAATATCATTAGTAATAATTAGTAAATACCATTAGTACTTTTTAATGTATTATTCGTTTATTTTATATCATTATTAGTATTATTATTAAACTTACTAAATCAGTCTTTACTGGTTCATAATTTTCATGTTTCCCGCGATAGAGTGTTGCTATAGCAACGGAAATAAACAAGTTGCACTTAATCTATATCTCTATGTGAGTGTATGCGGAAATAGAGTGATGGCTACTTTTTTTTTTTGCTTATTTTTGCCACAATTAATGACCGACAAGGCATATCAGAGAATGATTATTGATTACTACATTCGATATGATTTTTTTACACTACAGTAAAGTTTTTATATTTTAGTAGTGCAAACTTTTCAAATTTCACGCCGCAATTACTAATAAAATCTGCAATAATAAAAGACAACATAAAAAAATCAATAAAACTTTTTTTTTTAATTATGAAAAAAGTCTAAAAAGGATTTTAAAACCGTCAATTAACTAGGAAATGAAATTTTTAAATGTTTTGGCGCGAAATTTTTGTAGCCTAGCAACGGCTATTTATACAGGGTGTAGTCGAAGTTTAAGGCGATTAATGTATATAATATAATTGTTATATCAATACCATTAGTCATTGCACTAGACACTAAATTAATGCTATGCACCAAATATTGGTCTCTAATCAATAAATACTACGGAAACAAATTGCAATTTTTGCAAAAAAACCTACAGTTGATGTAAATCTGCGACGCTGGTAAAAACGTTTCATGCGTTTTTCAAAGAGAGAAATCTCAAGATAGAGAAACTTCTACGATCTACCTTTGTAATTGACCTTTTAGTTGACTTTGTTGCTTTGTATTTTTCAAAATTTCCGTGTGTAATTACTTAATTTTAAGTATTTTAAAACAATTAATAAAAAGAATCGCGAAATTATTAGTTTTTTGTTTTTAATTTATACAACCGCTGCTATCGTCCACTGGATGTCGCCGCTTACACTCAGGGCACGTCAAAGTCACGTGCTAACTCGACGTACACCAATCGATCGTTTTCTTTATTAGTCACACCTCGTTCCTCCTCTTTCTCCTTGGCCGCACCTTTTTTCTCCACATCGTAAATAAATCCGTTAATGTAGGTGACTCGCTCTTCGTTTTTCTGATGGTACTGCTGCTGCTGCTGCTGCTGCTGATGATGATGATAATGATGATGCGTGCCGACCGGAAGACTGCTGTCGTCGAAACTGCTATGTTTCGGACAAAGCGACCCTTTGATCAGCTCTTCGAATCCGCCCGAACTGTGCTTCGGACAGTCCTCCGACAATTGTTTCATTAGCGAGGGGGTGGCGTCTTTGTGTTTGGGGCAAGGCGACGCCCCGATTATGTTGATATCGGGTAGGTTCAGATTGCCGTTGGGGAGGAGCAATGCGGTTTTGGAGGCGTTCTGTTGATTGACGCTGCCCGCTTGCAACAGAAGGGATTTTTTGTCGTCGCAGATTGGTGCTTCTTTGTCGTTGGGGGGTTGTGCGGCCTCTTTGCCACACAGGGCGTGGTGTCATGCACCCATTATGTTTGGGTCTTTTTCGGAGACGTCCACCAGAGGCCAGTCGGAATCTGGACTTGATGGCACGTCGCTGGTAGATGGCGACGATGTCGACCCGTCTCCAAGGGGTAGGTTGGAGAGAAGAGGGGGCGGCGGAGGCAGCGGATTACGTGCCCCGTGTCTAGAACGTCAGGCGGCACTCAATAACGACTCGGGTTCTGGTGACCAGCAGTTGTCTGATAACCAGCAACCAATTACCACTGTGACCAAGCCTATGAGGAGGGCCAGCATGATGTACACCTCCGCATTTCCTAAAAGGACCAATCAACTTGTCTATGCTATGCTTTTTTATTTTTGGAATTAAAGTATTATTTTATTATTGCTAAAATAAACATAAAAAATGGGAAATTGCTAGGAATGTAAACACAAAGCAACAAAACAACTAAAAATTCATGCCAAGAAATTAAAAAAAAATCAAAGTAATTGTAAGATAAAGATAATTAATGTAAATCAAAATTATTGATTTTTGTCCAATGATGAGCAGAGAAATAAAAAAAAATATTAAAATTGAACTCAATTGGATAATACATGGCGTAAAAATAAACACTACTGTATAATAGATGGCGTAAAAGATACATTGCAGCGTTAAAACCAAAAATAAATAAATCTGCTTAGCGTTAAAAGAAGAACTACAAATAATTAATAATTAAAACTGCATGAAGAAAAATAAAAATCATAAATTAATTGATTTCCCCCTATAGTAAAACCGGAAGCGAATTAATAATAGAAGCAAACTGATGATAGATGGCGCAACAGAAAGCATAATTAATGAATGTGCAAGTAAATGGTAAATGTATAAAGGACTCACCCAACTGCTTGCGAATGCCGTTGCCCATTTTGCTGCGCCATAAACTGTTAATGAGAGTAGGGTCAGCGCGCCGCCACTCGCGCCATCCGGCCCAATTACGCCGTATGCCTCCCACGCCGCCACCCATGCCCGACGGCATCGCCAGGCCAGGCAGAGGTGTACTCAGAATTGGCATCCCGGCTTGCGGTTGCACGTGAGCCCCACTTTGCGGCGATGGGAACCCCCTAACTATTCAATTGAAGAAAATCAATTTTGAATTATTACAACTTGGAAAAACAACTAAAGAACAGAAGAAAAGAAGTAGAAAAATGAGAGCAAAAAAGTGATAGCTATCTTACCTAAAACTACAAGGAGAGATAATAACAGACAGGTGAAGAGCCAGTCCATTTTGTGCCCCTTGTGCCGGTCATAAACGTGTTCGTAAAGAACGAGACCAACGCTCTCTTTGTGTGTTTAATAATGAAACTATTTTCAAACTACTACTAAATTACTTGCGCTCTTCTCAGGTAGATGCCACCGTTTGCTGAACGAGGATGCAATGCGTCTGTAACAAGCGAACAAATGAAACAGCGATATAAAATGCTTTTTACCACAGTTGCTTTTTTTTTCTTTCTTGCTGTGCATAATGCAAGCAACGTAAAATTTACGCTTTAAGGTCCAACTAAAGGGTTGAATCTTTCATCGGGGGCGGCAAGAAGTAAACTATAGAATAGAGGTTGGACGAGTTGCAGTAGACGCATGAATAATGGATGTTTATTGACAAGACCGAAAATGTTAAAGCGCTAAAAATAGATGCCCTGTAGGCAAATCGCGTCGACCGTCAATTATTTATATTGCAGAATTTTATGTGCTCTTTGCCCTTCAGACCATTTTACTTCGTTTTTTTTAATATTTATTTTAATATACTATGCAAAAAATATATTTTTTAATTTTAAATATATAAAAAGAATTGAAGAAAATTGTAACGCACTGTATACAAAAAAGAGCGGCAAATTTAAAAGTGGAAAACTTTACCCTTCGATCTCTTTATTCGCACCACTATTATCTTAAATGATGAATCGCTTTTTAACTACCTGACCGGGACCCAATCTATGAAAGCCGAACGATCGCATTACAGCCTAAAATACCCCTCATTATCTGCGTAATTAAAACGAACGAGCAGCTCTCGGAGACAAATAACAGACGGCGGTTATAGAGTAGAGAGAAAATAGCCGCGGTGAAATTGACGAAGGATTGTGTTTGATTGTTTGAAAATGTCCCGGCGGTGCACAAAGCGGAAGTCGACAAAAGGATCGATTAGGTACACATCGGCAGTCATCGCATCAGCTGACTAACATCAAGAAGGAAATGTTTTTTTTTTTACAATATTGGCACCTTTGGGGAGCTCGGGGTTTCACAGTGGGGAGCTAAAAATAAATGACAAGTTGCGCAAGGAATTGCAAGGCATTGCAAAGATATTAATCAAAGTTTTTTTTTGCACCTTTATCGGAAATTCGATTCGCACATTTGTTACAGGAGGACAAATAAGTAACGGATTTATGTGTTCTCGTCTCCGGCCGGGACCTACACGATAAGAAGAGCAACGCTTCTCATAAATATGCAAATGGAGGAGCTCTTTTTCATCCGCCGCGCCACCACTATTGCGTCCACCACCAGAGACAGATTCATAACTAGTTCCTATTTCGTGAAACGAAACGTTTTTCCATTGTGAACATTGCAAAAGAAAAGGCAAAAAAGCAAAAGCGCATAAGAAACGTGCGAAAAGTATTAAAAATTGGTGGTTAAAGTACAAAATTAAAGTTTCGTCAAAGCGCAATTAGAATTGTCTTTAACTTCTTGCTTTCGGCATAAATAGCTTCATATTTTACTATTGCCAAATGTAATGAATGTTTAATATTTTTAAGTTTAAAAAAAAAAAAAGCGTTCAGCAGCTACAACAATTTTATATTTAGTATCGATGTCGCGCTAATTTAATATAAAAATTCCTTTTTATATATTTAAAAAAGGTTTTTGCTTATAACAAAAAACAAAAATAAATGAAAACTAAATATTTCTAGTTAAAAAAAATAATTAATAAACAAAAGGATAAAAGATAAATAAAAAAATAATTAAATTAATTTACAACCCTTTAATGTTTGGTCCTTCAATAAGGAGCTTTCTTAGCACTCAACTTAAACTTTAACAACTTCCGACACGATGCATAATTTGCATTAATCTCTCTTGGCGCCACATTAAATGCACAACACAGCCCAAACAGCAACCACAAAAAAAAAAAACAACAGGGCATCAGCAACAGCAATAAAGCAATTGGTGCAGCAAACTGTAAATGCGTGGGCAGTACACATAAAAGCAATAAAATCTAGCCAGAGATGCTGCATTGATAATTATAATGCATCGGCATATGCTGTTACACGTTGCATTTTCGCAAAAGCCGCTTTTACGATGGCAATAGCAGCAGTAGCGTCAGACCATGGACCATATATGGGACCATTTTGTTTGCACGTTTTATTGCTTTTATATTCGCAATAGTTTCGCCGCTGCTTTCTCCTCTTTTACCTCTCTGTTTTTTTCCGTTGTTTTTTTTTTCTCAGTTGTTGCCATTACATTACATGAAGGGAGAAGGTATATAAAGCTGTATAACAGCGGCCTTGTTTTTTATGAGCGCACGTCAATTGTTACGATAAGAAGAAGAAAAAAAATTGCCTCTTTGTTTCTTCATACATGATGTACACTTTTATTGTATGCCGCCGCGTGTATGGTGGTAACATTGAAAGCGTTTGCGAAAGCGAGTGGAAGTGTGGAATATTTGATTGATGGCTTTTCTCGTTTTACCCCGGTGCTTCCATTAAACGAAAATGGACTTTAATATTTCGAAATAAGAATAATAAAAATGGTTAATGACTTTTCTCCACTGTCGGTGTCACATTTTTATTATTTATTGCAATTTAATATATATTTATCAGTATTTTTGTAATTTATATTTTGCATTTGGGGAATTGCGACAGTTCATTTGAAGCTTATTGAAAGCTTTTTTGAAAGTTTTTAAAGCTTTTCATTCGGTATTTGCAACTTTGGTATTATTGCATTTTAATTAAATATATTTGCTGTTTTTTATTTTTAATAAATATTATTATTATTAATATAATAGTATAATACGTATTTCAATAATGAAATTTTAATAATGAAAATAAATTACTAGGGTATAATTAAATTACGAATTTTAGAATAAAGTAAAAAAAGTTCTTACAATTCCTTCGGGAAACTCGCTGTAAATGTGAATTTGATTGGCTGAAGGCATATTATTTCGATATCATCGGCCCACAACTGAAACAAAGAGATACAAATTATTTATAATGATACAATTAGTTAATTTAAGTCATTTTTACAAATTAAATTCATTAGCTCAATTAGAATAATGATAATTTTTATATAAAACATAATTAATAATTTAAAAAAGTTTTAATTTGGAACTAATTTGACTAATTAAAAGAAAGAAATTTTTACAAAATGAAAAAAAAAAACAAATTAAATAAATGTGAAGGCGCCGGACATTATATAGATTTCGGTTTGTAAAAAATAAACTATAAGCTAAATCAACTCTTTTAAATTAAAAATGAATTAATTATGTAAAACAGTTCTAAAAAAATTAATTTTCGTTTGAAAACAAAAATGATCCTTGATTTCCAAAGTGAAGGCGCCGGGTTTTTTCTCCTTAAAATAAAAAAACCTACTCAAATAAATTTCAATAATCAATTTATAAAGAAATATTTATTTAAAAATAAACAAATTATTTCTAACTTTCTTATGAAATTAACAACAAATAAACTTTGTCAATTTGTTTTAAAATTATTTTTTTTCGAATTTTTTCGAATGTAATTTTTTTTAAACTATTTAAACAAAATCTTATCACTATTTCTTTAAAATAAGTAAATATTTTTTAAATTTTAAATTGTTTAAATAATAAATAAAAGAACATTAAGAAGTAATAGTCACTTTCTTTAAAAACAATGTCTCTGAATGTGAAAGCGCCGGTCCACTATAAGAAAAATAAGAAAATAAGAAAAATAAATTGTAAAAATTTAAATAATTTACTATTTTTAAGGGATGTTATTTTTATTTATATACTAAAATTATATTTAAAAAATATTTAAAAATCTTATTTTTGAAAAAAACTAAGTCATGGATTGTGAAAGTGCCGACCGATTATAAAATATAAGAAATAGGTTATTAATACCATTTAAAAACTAAAAAAACAGGGGTGAAAAATAAAAAGGTTTTAAAAAAAAATTGAATCATTAGGATAAAAACAAAAATAAATAAAAATAAAAGTAAATATACTACAGAAAAATTATTAAAAATTTTTTTTCGATTGTGAAGGCGCCGGTAAACACTAAGCAATTCATCTTTGATGAATTTTTATATGTTTTCTGCTTCAGTTTCCGCAATCTAAAAATTCCTCAACAAAAAATAATGAAACAACAAACAATTCCCAAAATAAAATCACATCAACGAAAAGTGTAAAGTCCTTAAAACAACATTGAAAACCGCATAAATTACTTAAAAACGAACAAAAAAAACTTGAGGAAAAAGCCAGGGTAATATTTTCCAAAAGCATACAGTTATTATTTCCACATTCCGAAACATGAAACAATAGAAAAGTCAAGCAAAACCACTAAAAATGCATCGTAAATAAAGCCCACTGTACACCGAAGAAAAACAAAAACTAAAATAATAACAGAAAAAGCGAAAAGAAAGGAAGAGAAAAAAAAATGGACCGTCGGCGATTCTAAATCAAAACGAAACGCACCACCGATGCAACCGCCGCCTTTGCCGCCGTCGCGATTATTTGTTTCCATTCATTGGCAAACTTCGAGCATTGCTTTTGATAAACTGCTACCGCCAACAACTCGCCACCCTTACACCATCACGCCCCCCATTTCTCCCCATCTGTAACGGCAGTGTAATACAACAGCAACAGCAACAGCAAAACAGCAACGAACAACAAATCGGGACATTTATGGCTGTCTTTTAATTTACACCCTGCGGCTGTTATTTTTCCAGCCGAAGGACTATAAACAAAATTTCACGACGCACAACTACACTATACAGCTGTAGTACAGCTGCTGCTTGGTGTGCTGCAGAAAGAGTTGAAATTAAATGAAACGACAAAAACGACAAATTTCTGACTGGTGCAAGGTGCTAAAGAAAGTAATAATGTTTGGGAACAAAAAAAAAATCCATGTGAAAAAGGTGTCTGAAAACGGCCAAAGGTAGAGCAGCGTAGGGAAAATCGATGAAGCTACAGTTTCCACACCTCTGAATGCAGTAAAAGCTGGCTTTTTTAATCGCAATTCCGAATATTTGAGACGATTTCCCTGCTGTCTAATAAAAGCATTGCGCAATTGTTCTCTAATTGCCTGCATGTAAAGTCGCTTCTCATAAATTAAGAGCTATTGCTTTTGAGATGGCGCTGCAGTTGTTTCTCTAATTTAAAACTTTAAATTTTCTTATTATTATTATTAAAAATTATAATTAAATGAATAAATTATTCGTTGATTAACGAATTAAATTATTACAAGCGTGAAAATATGCAAAATAGAAATATAGTTTTGAATGTTTTGATTGCCAGGTGGAGAAGAAGAGGGAAACTGAAGGAAATAGTTTTATTAACAAGTTATTGTTGTTTCTGGTGAATTATTTATTGTTGGTTTTCCATTCTCTGCTCTTCTTCTGACAAGAAAAGAAGCGTTGATACGGAAATAATCTGATGTGTTCGTGATTTCTGGCGATTACTTTAGTTTTCCTGCTTTTCGGGATCGTTTCCATTTTAGTTGGATGCGTTTTTTCTTTCTTTTTTGCTTATTTTTTTTTGTTTTCGTTTTTTACTAAATTCGTCTTTTTTCGACGGATTTATTGTTCCCGGGCCCTCGATTCCTATCTTGACAGTCTGCTAGTTTTTCAATCATCGCGTAATGTTTCCTCGCGTGTCCAGAGCAGGCGCCCAAACGGAAACTTGTTCAATTAATTTTTATACTTTCGGGGAAAATTATTGCTTTTTTAAGAGGAAACTTTTGAATAATAAAAAAGTGGTTTTACAAAAAATAAAAAAATCATTTTTTACTTAAAATCTAATGAAATTCCTTAAGAATTGTTACATTTTCCATCAATTATTGTTTTTCTTTTTTTAAGACGGAGAAATTTAGTTTAAAGGAACAAAAATATTTAGACAATAAGAAAAACATTTTAAAAAGTGTTGAAAAATGTACATTTTTAAAATGAAATTAAGCCTTCTAAAAGTTATATAATTAAGAAAATAAAATTTCATCTATTATTTTATTACTTTTTAAAAGGTTACTATTGTTTGTAAAAAAAGCAAACAGAAAAAGGATTGAAAAAGAATAAACTAATCTAATAAAACATTGCAAAACTTGCAACAAACAAAAAGAAGAAAATTCTCCATCAAAACATTAATCAAAACGACTTATTTCTATGCAATGAAAAAATAATTTCAACAAAAAATAAAAATCGAAACAAAAAATGTCATTTAAAATCCAATAAAGCACTTTAAAACTCATAACAAACAAATAAGAAAAAAAGAAACTCCATCAAACTTTCTGGTGCACTTGACGAAGCGTGAAATTTATCGAAAATTTCTCACGACTTATGCGAAAATCTGTACACAATCGCGTTATTTCTGATTCGATGCTTTGCATCCCCTTTTTTATTTATAAATTCACCCCTTTGATTTTTCCACTTTCTTTTCTTTCTCAATTCCCGTTTTTTCCATTCATTCAATTTATTTCTTTTAATTGCTTTTTTAAATCTATTTTTCTGATTACTTATTTTTTTTATATGCAAAAGTAACATTTCCTCTTGGACAAATAATTTTCTGCAACCCTTCCATTCATGAAAGGCTCCGAGTGTTATTTTTCCCGGAACATTATAATGATTCGAGCTTTAATTAATCATCCGCCGGGAAAATATTTACATTGGAAATTGATGTTTTTCCAACGCTCTTTGCTCTTTAAAATATCTATCTATCTCTCTACATACTATACTATATATTCGTATAAAATGGTATTAATAAAAGAAGTCTCTTCTGTGAAATTTTCCCCATCAATATTTTCCACGTGCCATTAACTCTGCGCTTTTGCAATTTTTGATTTATTTACTTAATCAAAATAAAATAACACTTTTTCTTTTTTCTTTTTAAAATACTAGGAAGGAAATTAATAATTCAAATGAAGTACAGAAAATAAATAAAAAAATAGAAATAAATAAATCAGAAGCTGTCCCTTAAAGAAAAAAGTAATGGTAGAATGAAAATAAAGTGCGCAAAAAGGGACAAAACGAGTAACTGATCCTTTAATTCAGGTGTCCGGACACCGAAAAGGACATTTGTTTATAGAGGTGCGAATTGAAAGGATATTCTTTTGAAACCTCTAACGCACAAACACTAAAGCAACTATTGCACGTCGTAATAAAACAGAGATGGACAAAGAAGAAGAGCATATGGAGACTGGAGCAGCAGCAGTAGTAGCAGCAACAGAAGGACTAAGGTCGTAATTCGGTTCGATTGTTAAAGGGATGGAAAGCGTGGGTCTCTGAGGTGTAACTGTCGCAATTTATCAAACTCGCAACACGAATACATTACCTGCACGTACAATATGCATGTAAGAGCCGTCAAGTATCAGTCTCTCACTTTTGGACGTGCTCTGTGCTCTTTTGCTGCTCTTTCTGCTCCATCTGGCTCTTTTCAGCTACGACTCATATGTGCTTTTTACCTCTTTCTTTTCATTCTTTTTTCGTTTTTCCTATTTCGCATTTACTTTTTTCGTTTTTTTTTTTTGCTTTTGCAATACGGAATGCTGAAGTGTATGCAAATTTCGAATATCAACTTTCAAAAGTTGAGTTGAAAGTGAATGACAAACGTTACAAACGACAAACAAAAATTTTATATTGTGTTGCTCTGGTACTGTTAGTGCATGTAAATAGAAATAACTTATGAAGCAGGAATGACTGAATATATGCTGCAAATATTTGCAATCAAAGTTGCAAAAAGAGAAGACGGAGGAGCACCTTTTTCGAATATCAATTCGCGAGAGTAGATGCTGCTCTTTTGCTCTCTCGCTTTGGATCGTTTAAAGATGAATGGCTAGGTTATGAGGTCCTTGGAGATACCGAAAAGATAAATTATTACGTGCATTTGCTTCGATTTCTTTCCTTTTACATTATTTCACTACTAATTTTTACATTCTTTTTTGACAGAAAACTAGGAAACTTTAATTTAAAGCAAATTTTATAATTCAGTTTTTGTTTCTTTTATTTTTTTGTTTAATACAAATAAATAGATTATCTTTAAAAATTCTCAATTTTTAATTGTTAGTATTGTTTGTTTTCTTAAATAAAAAAAATTAAATACTTTAAATAATTATGGAAAGTGCAAAAAAGGGAAGTTCTAAGAGTGAAAGCGCCGGGTAGGGTAAGCAAGGTAAGCAATCAGTCAGATTAAAAAATTGTTTTCAATTTCATGTTTTTTTCCTTTTTTTTTGTCATAAAATATTGTTATATAATAAGAAGAATTTAAAATATTTAACATTAATATCCGATAACTTTTATATTATTTTCTGCTTTCTTTTTTTTTTATTTTCATATTTTAAATTGTTTTAGTTTCAGAAAAGGTAGGATAAAACACTGAAAAATGTTAAAAATTATAAGTAATAATAAAATTTTCATCGAAAACATAACTTCTATAAATTTTACAACTTTTGTTAATTGTATTTAAAAAAAAAAATAATAAAGCCCAATTAAGGAAACGAAATAGAATTTCAAAAGTGAAGGCGCCGGAAACTTAATGAAATTCCCTTTAGAAAATTCCCATTACTAATTTTCCACTTATTTTCAATTACTTTACAGAAAAACAGTATTAAACAAAGTAAATTAAATAAAAAAACAAATAAATTATTAAACTTTTATTTAATTCATCCGACTTTCCTGTAACTAACAATAAAATACAAAACTAGCATCGCATTTGGCAACTTCAAAACTTTAAAACTCTCCGCCGGACAAAAAAGGAAACAAACAAACAGAAAAAAGCCTGACACGAAGAATAAAGGGCAAGCTAAACAATATCCGAAAACTTTTGTTGCTTTTGCATTTTCTTCTATTCGTTTTTTTTTCTTCTTTTTTGTTCTGCGCATCATTTTTCACATATGTATACTACAAACACCTTCAATTTTTTTCCATTTTTGTGTCATATTTTTTACCTTGTTTTCCCTTTTTCTTTACATTTATTTTTTACTGTTTGTCCTGTTCAGTCCACTGAAGAGTTTGCTGAACATACAGCAGTACAAAGACACGAAGACACGAAGAAAAGGACACGGGAAACCTTCGCAAAACATTTGCAAAACTTTCGCAGCAAATAGATATTTGTAATTCGTTCGTGCGAATGTCAATATCAGCAGCAGTACATTGAAAGGGAAATGGAAAAGTGAGGAAGAGTAAGGAAAAGTAAGGTACTCGTATTTTGGATGCATCGCGACACGCGTTTTGACAAATTGCCCGCTATAAATAATATGTCCTGAATTATTATAATCCTTTTACGTACAGCACATGAACATAAAGTACAGTCATAAATAAACCAATACAGAAGCTTTTTATAGAAATTTATCATATCATATACAAAGAATTACACTTTTTTTTTTGTTTTTTCTTTCCATTTTCTATTTTATTGATATTTTTATTATTTTTTATAATTAACACTTCTTTTAAATTACAAATAAAGATTTTAAAATAGTAAAAATACATCAAAATGAAAGAAAAGTTTCAATGGAAAATAAAAACACCCTGTAGATGCAGAAATAAATAATATAGAGCGTATTAAATTGTTTGTGAGGGCGGGAGAGGTGGAAAAGGGTAGAGCTGTATTATATTTTCGAAGGGTGAAATCCGTCTGGGATTAATCCGTTTCACTCGCCCCGCGCGCCGCACCCATAATGATCTATATTCCCTTCCGGAAAAACCAGAAAAACCGGAAACAACTAACAAACAACCATTGCTGTCGTCTTACAAAATTAATAAGTTTCATACTGTAATTGTTTTTTAAAGAAAATTGAAAATAATTAATTAATATATTACAAAAATAAATTAAACTCTGGTTTTTTATCATTTCAATTTTGGTTTTGTTTAAATATTAATTATTTCATAGTTTAATTGCTTTTGAAAATAAAATATTTCATAAATACTATTAAAATAAACAACTAAACTAATAAGATTTTTTTAATTAATTTTCTTTGGTTTGTTTTTAGTTGTTGTTTAAGTTTTAGTTATTAATTAATATTAAAATTTAAAATAATTACAAATAACACATTAATTAAGATATTTGTTTAAGCTTATAAAAGCGTAAAGGCGTAAAAGTTCAAGCAAAACGCGCAAATAGAGTACTCGTTATATTAAACGAAAGTAGAGAATTCAAAAGAGCTTTTGTAAATTGTTTTATTATTGTTCAGTGACGCAAAGTACACAAAGAGCAAATTCACCGAATAAAGCGGTTTATGCCTCTCGTACACATTATTTGCTAATTAATTATTAGTATATTTTGAATTTACGTGCCTTATATGTGTGTGTACATTGTACACCGTTAGAGGGAACTTGATGGAAAATGGAAAATGGAAACGCAGCATAATGTACGTTATGTAGGAAAGCATCCGAAAGCTCTTTTGAATTTGTTATTTGTTAAAGTTGGAGCGTTGTGTTTTATTTCGCGTTGCGCAGAAATGGCGTCGCTGTTGCCTACACACTTGCAAGAAACAACAGCCGGAAATTGTGCAAGCTGTCTGAAAATATACAAGTCGGCTACTGTTTTTGAATAAAATATAAATTTTCCGCGTTTTGAATAGTACAGCACACTGTATGCATTTTTGAATTTTTTTATATCAGCTTTTTCTTTGGCTTTATTTGCCTTTGTATTTTAATTTTTGGTAATTCTATGTTTTCTATTAGAATTTTTTTTTAATATTATTCAATTTTAATGCTTTTAGAGGACTAAACAATCAATTAATTACAAAAAAATCTTTTTTTTGTGCCTTGCTAGGACTAAACTTTCAAATAAATTGAAAAAAGTGATGATTTAGTTAAAGTTTTATAATTGTTTTTGGAAAATTGCGAATGTAGAGCAAGCGGGGGCGGAAGTAATTTCCCATTTGCTTTCCCGCAGGACATATTGTTTAATTTTAATGAATTCAAACGCATATGCAAACATTAAATTTAATGTTTATTATTTGTGTCCTTCAATAATATAACAATAATTATTAATATTGTTCAACAAATGTATTCAAATATTATTGCCGCTTTATTTGTTTCGTTAAAATTATAATTTGTTTAATTGAAAGCACTTAATTTTTAAATTTAAATTTTCATGAAAAAAGCAATCAAAGCTAATACTTAAATTTCATAAAAATCAAACCAAAAGTGTTAAAAAGCAGTAAACTTTTAAAATTTACCACCGGAAATCTCTTCAAAGTGGTGAAATACCAAAAAATGTAAAAAAAAACAATCGGATAATATAAAATGGCAAGAAATTACAAAACCAGATGAAAAACGTTTAAATTTCTTAGGTCTAACTAAGGCAAAGAAGGTAACAAAGTGCCCCCTTAGTGAGACTCAAAGTAAACAAGTAAACTTCGAAAACATTCTCGCCCAACTAACTGCCTACCCTTAATCCGTCGCCACTTTAATCCTCTGTAACCTAAACGTATACTTCTGAGTACAAACACACTTTAAACCATTTTAAACTTTAAACCAAAAAACATTCATATAAATTCACATGCAGTTATACATAAATACTTAAACTCTTCCACAGCAAAGAAAGACAAATAAAATTAAAAAAAAAAACAAAGGATGAAATGTTAAATAAAAATACGAAAAAGATTCCATTTGTTTTTTAGTTTGTTTTGTTTTTAACAGTTTAAACAACGAGCGAAACCATTAAAATCACTCCCGACGTTTTCTTCTTCCCACAGGATACATTCGGGACGCAACAGCTCGAAAATAAATCGTTTAGTGTCCTCATAATTAGCCGCCCTAATAAATAAACAGAGGAATTTTCCCCCCGATGGGATCAAGACGTAAACACAACGCCAACAATACCAAAGCAGACTAAACTAATATTCACTGTCTGCAAAATTAACTGATTAATTAACAAGTTTGTGTTTTTGGTAAATAATTTCTTTAATAAATCAATTTTTATTTATTTATTTATTAATTTTTAAGATTTTAATTTTTTATTTATTTTTAATTTATGTTAATAAAAAAAAGAAAAAATGATTTTAAAAAACCTTTTTTCAATTAATTTATATATTTTTTTATAATTAAAAGAAAAGAAAAAATAACAAAAGAAATTAATTCAATCAAAAATTTAAAATTTCAATGATAACCTTCTAAAAAAGAAAACATTCAATTTGCATAAATTTAAAGCAATCAATTAATTTTTGCTTCTCTATTAGAGTTTTTTGTTTTGTTTTTTAATGCTGAATTACTGGTCTTATGTTATGTCGTAAAGAGCATCCGGTTTTTCGTCACATAAAGTGCGACCTTTCCTTCTCCCTCGTTGCTTCGCCAGGGCTTAAATGCATTTGCACCCTTTGCAGTCTCACCTCTTGCCGTCTCCCTCTTTCAGTTTCAGTTTCGCGGATGCGGATGATTTATTCAAGCAGGTAGCGCTTAATGTAAAACTATAAAGTTAGAGCCGGCAGCACCCCCTAAGCACTATACCTTTGCGGCCAGTATTAATTATCTTGCGAAGCAAGCGAGTCTGCTGCTGCTGCTGCTCTGTGCGGAAGCCACCCTTCAACCCCTTCAGTGTACTACTAGCATGTACTTGCGTGTACTCGTATAAGTGCTATAAGGATCTTATTACACATTGAGAACAAACCCCAATAAGTACTTTAAGACATCCACCTGTAACGCATCCCTTATGCTCTCTCTATGCGCCGCCATATGTTTCAAGTTTAAACATTTAAACCACTTTACTGCTTTTGCTACTCTTTCAAATTCTCTTGATTTGAAAAAAATGTGAAAGTTTTTCTTGGTTTTTGGATGAAGTTTTTTGTTTTTTGGTTTATAGGGTTTATAAGAATAGATTTTTTTTCATGCTTTCAAACTAATATTTTGAATTTATTTATTTTAAACTTCGATTTATTTTATTTTTTTAAACTTCTAATCTTTTTTTCAATTAATAATTAGAGGATAATGAAGGATTACAATTAAAAATAAGTAAATTATTATTATTTAGTTATAGAGACGCTTTCAATACCAAAAAATGTTTTTTAAGTCGTAATAAATAATTTTTTATTGATAAATTCATTTTTTTAATATTTTTTTTTTTTAGTTTTATTGTTTCAATATTAAAATTATAAAGTCAAAAACAATAAATTAATCAATAAGTAATCAATAATGACAAAAAAAAACAGCAAATTAAATAAGCAATTAATTTAAATATTTGAATCAAAGCAAACAAAAATTTGAAAAGTGAAGGCGCCGGACCGAAAACTTTTAGAAAAGTGAAGGCGCCGGACAAAAACTTCAATTGCTTTATAATAAATAATTCTTATGTTTTATTTTGAATAAGTTATAATAAAGTAATTCCTCTTCTTATAATTACATTTAAACAAATAATAAACCAAAAATCCATCAAAATATTTCCACAGCAAGAAAAATTGAATTAAAACTTAATATTAAAAATTGAAAAGTTGTTTTTATTATTAATTGATTAATTAAAATACAGATTTTTTCCGAATTTATAAAGAACGTAATTCAAGGAATTTTAAATTCTTCAAACAATGGAAAATTTAACAAAAGCGACTCGGAAAACAAATGAGAAATCATTAAATTAACCCTCTCTAACTTTTCATTCACAAGAAAGAAGAAGAGAAAGCAACAAAAAACCAATGAAAAGAAAATAAATCTGCTACCATTCATAAATCAATTAGACCCATTAAATAAATTACCGGCCAGTCACATAAAAATCAATCTTCATCGATTCGTTTTCTTACTGTTTTTTTTTTTCCTTTTTTCTTCTCTTCTTTTTTCAGTTTACTAAACGATAAATGATATCTACATTTCAATTTAAGCTTATTAAAAACTACATAAATATATAAAACGGTATCTTCAGAAACCTTTAAAAAAAGTCTATCTATAGAATATAGACTACAGAATGAAAATGTGTAATAAGAAAATTATAAAGTTGAGGTGATTTATTTTAATTAGCGTCCGTATGTTCAGCGTACTCTATAGGACGGTAATATAGCATGGTACAGTGTAGAAGTATTTAGCGTCGCGACGCTTTTAACGGCTCGCCATTATTTACGATCTTAATTTCAGCAACATCTCAGGTGCGTTCGCTTTTAATGCCTTTTTTGCATTTCGCAGCAGCAACAGATGCAGACGACCGAAAACAATTTTATATTTTTACAAATTGCAACGTTTTTATTTTATTTTATTTTTTTATTATTAAAATTACAAATTTAATTGCTTTCTGTTGTTTAAAAATCGATTTTTATGTTTGTTTATTTGTAGTAAAAGAATAAAAGCAAAAAATGTTTTTTTTTCTTTTTATGTAAATTGAAATTTAGTTTTTTTGCATTTGATAAAAAGGGTTTCAATTTTTAATTTAGCAAATTTGTTTTTTAATTTTTTAAGGCCCATTTAATATTTTAATAAAATTTTCGGATGCTGTTTAAAATAAAGAAACGTTAATTAAAGAGATTAAATAATTGAATTAGTTAAATTTCTAATTTGTTTTGGATGCTAAAAATATTTTAAAACATAAGAATCGATCAATCTTTCTGTACACTCGAATTCTGTAAATAAAAGTCACTAGTTTTCGTAGTTTTCAAAAGAAATATTATAAGTAAATGGAAAAGTATACAAGACAAGACAGATTCGGTTTATTCAGTTTATTTCGAGTGGAAACTTGCAACAGGATATTTGCAAACGCGAAAAAAAGTTACGGTTTTGCCGAGAAGAAGTACGTAAGAAGTAAATTTTGCGGGTTTCGGTAAAAGTTTTCCTTCAGTTTATCTTTTCCGCTTTCTATTTACTTATTTATTTTCGTTTTTCTAGTTCTAATACTATGACATATTACAAATTTTCTAATATTTATTATTTAAGTTTCCTACTTAAGTTTATTGGTTTTTACTTTTAATATTTAAATATTAATACGTTGCATTTGAATGATTGAAATTTAATTATTTAGTAAATTCAAAAAGAAACAAAAAATAATTTAAGTTTACTAAGTTTTCCAAGGAAAAAAAAAGCACAATAATTAACAAAAATTAATTAAAAAGAGCTAATTATAAATTTTCAAATGCCATTATATTTATTATTTAA
>JASKGO010006615.1:0-32392 GCA_030556065.1 Holobus sp. GC000080
CGCTGATAATAAATTAGTGCCGTTCAGGTTGTGTGGTTTACAACTATTTTTATGTTGGTTAATTCTAAGTTTGAAATATTGTTTTGTTTGGCCTATATAAATACTGTTGCAATTACTGCAATTAATTTTATATAACTATATTTTTTTCATCTATTAGCAAAATTATTAACTTCAATTAAGAACAAATACGTTTTTTATTATTCTTATTTTTAAGAGTTTTGTACGCAATTCTGGAATTGCAACCAAAGAAACCAAACTACATACTTGCAGTAGAACAAATACCATGCACGTTGGCCAAAGTTGTGAAGGCATTGTCCAAAGGCATGGGACGCGGTGGTGTTCTAGAAATTACCAAAGAAGAAGCCTTTCTGTACAGCAATATGACGGTAAATTGAAAACAAAACAAAAAGGAAAAGTTAAATTAATTTAAAAAAATTAAAGCAAAGAATTTTCGACCTTCTAACTGTAAATTTAAAAATGGAACCTGCGTTCATCATTGATGAACTTGGCATCGAATACAGAAGCGATTTAAATTTGGCGCAAAACATGACCCGTATTGTTAGCGAATTTCGCATTGCTCGCAAATTGAAACCGATGAAGATTTTGATTCATGGCAAATTGGGCAGCGGCAAGACCTCCCTGGCCAGATCCATTGCCGAATACTATAGCTTGCACTATATTAACGTCGGCACCATGATCAAACAAATTTGCGATGAATTGGTTCGTATTAAAATTTCTTTTTCTTTGCAACTATGCAAAGATGTTTATGTTAAAGATTATGATTATGTTAAAGTTAAAACAAAATTAATTTTGCAGAAAACGAAAATTAATGAA
The DNA here is from genome assembly GCA_030556065.1 of Holobus sp. GC000080. Lineage (NCBI taxonomy): Eukaryota > Metazoa > Arthropoda > Insecta > Coleoptera > Staphylinidae > Holobus > Holobus sp. GC000080. Next base: position 835 of record JASKGO010006615.1, read on the forward strand.
ATAACAGCAAGAAAATCAGAACCTGCGAGACCAACGTCTAGTCGAACTCCAAAACGTGACGACGATGATGATGAGGAAGAAGTCGATGAGGAAGGTTCGGAGGGAGAGGATGGAGGCGACTTGGAGGATTTAAAGCAACGCCTGGCGGCCATCGAAACAGCAATGGAGCGTTCGCCCGATAAGAGATTACCGGATGAGTTTGTGATTCGTCTGATGCGCAGTTTTTTGGCTTCGAATCTGTGCCAAAATCGGGGATACGTTTTGGATGGATATCCCAGAAATATGGAAGAAGTAAACATTACTTTTTACATTTTATTATGTTAAACTATTTGGTTTTTTCTTTTATATTTTTTCTTGTATATTTTTGAAACTTAGGTCAAAGAATTGTTTGCATGGGAATTTGCTGAAGACAGTGGTGAAGGCGTAGAGGAAGGCGACGAAGGTGCCGGAGGTGACAAACGCAGCATTGTTCCGCACATTGTGATTTCCTTGTACGCCACCGATGAATTTGTTATTCATCGCGTTCTGCACATGGAGGAAAAAGACACCGAAGTAATTTTTATTATTTTTTTTCTTCTCTATATCATTACCATTAAGAAAATTACACTTAAAAATATAAATAATAATAAAAAAATTAAATTTAGGGTACACATTATGAAGAATCGGAAGTATTGAAGCGCTTGCAAACATTTCGCGAGGAGAACACCGAAGACAACACTTTGTTGAACTTCTTCGACGAGCACGAAATACATCCGATCACTATAAAAGTGGCCGAAGAATCGGTGGACATTATTAACTTACTAAGAGCAGCCCAAGTCTATTTGGGACCACCGGAAGGGTTCGGAATCAGCGAAGAAGATGAAGAAGAAATGGCAAGATGTCAACAAGAAGCCAACGCTTTGAAGGAGCAACAACAAAAGATCAAAAAAGAGGCAAACAAATTTCCAATTTTCACTGAAACTTAATTAATTACTTTCATTCTCATCTACTACCATAGATCGAAGAGCGCGAAAAACTGCAAGAATATCAGGAAAAAATGGAAGAACGCATCCGCATCTTGGAGAAATTGCAAGCTGAAGAGGAAAAACTGCTGACGGTCCATTGCGAACCTCTTCGCAAGTATTTAATGGCGCAGGTCTTCCCAACCCTTACGCAAGGATTATTGGAAGTGGCGCGCGTGAAACCCAACGATCCAGTCGATTATCTGGCCGAGTACCTCTTCAAGAGCAATCCCGAAGGAAAAATGTTTGACCCGATGTACACGCGCCAAGGAGAGCTTATAGATCAGGTGACTCACGACGTCACAACCCAGAAGCTCAAGAAACGATTGGTACGCTTATGCAAATAAGCCAAACATCAGTCAAAAGAAGCAAGAAAACAATAAACGAACGGCTTATTTGTTAATCCATAATAGTTTTCTTCGTTGTACTGTTACATATTATATTCAAATGATAATTGCTTAAAAATATATTCTAATCATAATAATAATTTAATTAATTTATTGTATATATGTATAATAATATTTTCATATGGTTTTTATGACTAAGTATTAGCAAAAAATACTATTTATCTGTTTCTTAAAATTGCTTGTCGCCAAGCAAGAGTTAAGTAAAGTAACAATTGAGCTATGTAATTGTCTTTTCCTAAACTGTTATTTATGCTCATGCAGAGTTTCGATAATATTATAATTTTAATTAATAAACGCCTAATAAAACGGTTTTCACTAAACATTTTTTGTTTTCTTTCATCGATAAAAATCTAATGTATATAATTTCAAGATTTTCATATAAATAACACTTGAACAATAGTAGCAATAATAATAATTATAATAAAAACAACTTGTTTTCTTGTAATTCATTACAAAATATCGGTGGTATGTATGTAATAAATCTCAAATTTCATTTAATATTAGTTTATAATAATTGTTATAAAGCACTAAATCTCGTACATCTTGCTATTTTTGGTTTTCCTCTTAAAGAAACTTCACTCTTATTACACATACGAGCTATGTGTGTTTGTCAATATAATTATAATGGTAATAATAATTTTCTGTGTTTTAGACACCAATTTATCTGTGTTATTAATTAAGTTATTATCGGAATATAAACTATATAACACTCTTGATATGAATTCATTTTTCATTTTAACATCTTCATTTCGGTCTTGGCCTTAAAAAACGCTAGGCATCTCGTCATAATAAATATATCGACAATTATAGGTATAAGAAGAAACCGAAGGGGGCGGACAAATTATGGTATTTACAGGAAAAACAACAGGAAAAGTTTACTGGGGGCTGTTATACAGTAAGTTATATCACCTTTAACAATTTCTCAATTTAAAGAACCGATTTTTAATTGTGGACAATCGAAAATCTTTAAATCTACGTTATTATATGTAATTATTATCCTTATCAATTATCGCATGAATTAATTTATATATATTTCTCAATCGCTTCGCATTGGTTTCTGTATAACAACTTCACCGTTTACAGTAGTGGCTTTCAACAGATCAATTTAACGTTTTTTTTTTCTTGTTTGTTTTAGCAGCAATTTTTCCAGTAGGATTTTGTGCGCATCTAAATAGATACATCTCTATGATACATTAAAGACTACGTAACGCACACACCGGAAATGGAAATCAATCAGAAGAAAGGACATTATAACACACACGAAGAAGAACAACATCAAGAATTGTGTAAGTAATTAGTGGTTTACTCTTTTTTTTTTTTTTTTTTCATTATTCACTTTGTAGTAAAAATATTGCCTTTTTTGAACGCAAACGACGCTCTTTAACCGTTTCTCTTTACATCTACAATTAGTATTAATCAACTGACTAGAGGTTTCTTTTTTTTTATGCTAAGCAGCAACATTAAGAGAATTACTTTAAGAGAACTCTTATCAATTAAGGTCCATTATTAGTTTTGTTTTTTCTCAATTACTCTTTTTGTTCATTCTTTATACATAATATGCATCTGTTTAAAATTACAATGATTCCGCGCGGGACAACTAAGAAACAAATCGCGCGACCAAAAAGGGCACGCAATTTGTCCCGCGGAAATTTTGGTTGTTGTTTTTGTTGCATTACAGGAGAATATTCATTGCTTCGCTAACGCTAAGAGTAAAAGTCCGCTTTAACAAGTTTGTATATTTTGTGTTTGATATTTTATCTTTTTGTGTGGGTTTCGAGGACATTTTTTCGCTTGGAGATCCTTTTCACAAACAGGGCCGCGAAGCCTTTGAGTTTCATCGAGTCAGTAAGTGTAAGTGTGTACGTGTTCAATTAATTGGAAGCGATAATCGATCCAAGGGGTGTTCTTGAGAAGCGGCAAAAGTATTCCATGCACTTTGTGGCTGTGTACGTTTGTGTGTGTGTGTATTTGAATGCGAAGAAGCTTATCAGAGGGAAACTTCTTAAGACTTGAGTAGCTTGTTGGCCCGTTGGTTTGCGACTGCTATGCGCGTTTCGTTGCTCTCGCCCTATACCAAGTCATACACAATAATCATCATCAATCACAAGAACAGCACAGCAATAATTAGCAAAAGCATCAGTTTTAACACTGACAGTAATAATAATAGTTTCTAAAACAATAATCGTTATAATTTAGTGCTAGCAAATTGTTTTTTTAGTTTTCTTTGCTTTATATGTAGAACAATAAAAAAAATCACAGTGAGAAAGTTCTTTCAGCCAACTGGACAAACTATCTATAAGAAAGAACTCTCTACGCTTCTCCTTTTTCTTCTTCTTTAACAGTTTTTCCGGTTTTCAATAAGCGAGTGGAAAATTCTAATATACTACCCAAAAATAGTAATAGTAAAAACTAAGTGGTGTAATAGATTTTTTTTTTTAAGTAGTTGTTGTAGTAGTAGAAGTAGTAGATAAAGTGTCTACTTAAGCAGATCGTGAGCTCGCTGATTGGCCACTTCTATCCGTGTCGCATTCGAATCACCCTGTATTTTGGTTTTATATTTGGTTGTTGTTGATGATGTAGTATTAATTTTTAGTAAGGATAGTTGTTGTTGTATTCATTGTAAATTTGGTGGCGATTTTTGTTGTAGTTATTGGTGACGTAGGTGGAGGAGCAATGTAAACAAACAAAGAAACAACATCAAGATTAATAATTATCAAAAAACACACAGACATTCTTTCATAAAAAAAAAAAAAACTAGCAGTGTGCAGAAAAAATCGATTTTTTTGTTGTTGTCCAAATTAAAAACAAAAAAATTTAGGCAAAAATTTGAGTCATAAAATTTTTATAGCACATCCTGGGCTTAAATTGGGCCACAAAAGTGGTCATAAATTAGCATTTTTCCACCTCAAGCATTGAAATTGACTTTCTATATTGAAATTACTTTGCTCAACTTTTGCAAAGTCTCTAAGATGAATATCTAAACATCCCGAAATTTTAGCTGGCGATGGAAAAAAGTTATTAATAAAATTTCCAGGCTTTTTATGGCTATAAATAAAATAATCAAAATAAGCAAAAACATGCAAACTGTTTGCACACCCAATTTGATAATAATTTGCCTCTGAAAAAACACCGACATTTTTAGTCTTTGAAAGCCCACACACAAGCCTCGACCATAAAATATTGAAAGCAATTTCATTAATGCCAGAAAAATATCTTCACAATTTCATTGATGGAGATATATAAAATATAAATCATGCTTTTTCCGTGAACTAACAATTTAGATAGTCGAAATTTAAGGAAAAGAAAATGAAAGCCAACTAATAATTAAAAAGCATTTTTTCTGCTTATGTATTGTGCGCAAAAAAGAAATTATAACATCGTAAAAAGTCCAATTGGAAATTTTCGTTTTGTGTGTGTCTTTTAGGATATATATATATATTTTTAGTGTCCGTTATCTTTGTCGAATATTTCTCGTAACTAGTTTTTTTTTCTTTTTTTTTTTAGGGTAATTGCTATAGACGGGTTGAAAGTGGGCACGTACCTTGAGATTGATGCGATCTATTTGCCGGTTCTGGTTCTCCAACTCGGATCCCATATCGATGGCCATATTGCGCAAGTTGCCAATCATGGTATTGACTTGTCCCATGTTGTCTTCCATTTCGACTTCGCGGTCGTCGTTGGTGATGCGTCCAATGTATCCTCCCTGGGGACCGCAGCCATCCATCATCACTCGCTGCGGCTGGTTATTGACCACTTTGCCATCGTCGTTGCCTTTCCACGTGCCTTCGTCTTCTTTAAAAGATGATCCCCTGGAGAAAAAATATCATTTTAAAGTTACTAAAATTATATGAAAATTCTGTTCAAAAAAGCATTAGTTATTATACGAATTACTTTCTTTTAATTATCTTAGGATAATTGACAGGATAATTGATTATCCTAAGATAATTGATTTAGCTGCCATTCTTTAAATTATTGATTTGCTTTTTATAGAACAACGCGTTTTGATCATTAAAAACTTATTACTTTTAATTATTTTCTTTAGGAAAAGGTCTTCAGACAATTCAAAATCTTAAAGACAAATTTCAGATGGAGCGGCCATCAATCCCTGGATGATTGTGAATTTTTAAACTACTTTTTTTATGTCCTTCGTAAGTTGAGCCGCCAATTAAGCCGCAAATTGCAAAATATTAAAAAAAAGTTGAAAAATGTTCTTGTTTGGCGAATCGTAATAACAAAAAGAAGGGTTTCCCTTGTTATAGGATGGCTGAACTAGTAAGCAATAACTACCTTGGTGCACTTAGTTTGACGTTAGCCATCCTATAAGGGAAACCCATCTTTTATATTAAAAAAAAAAAGACTTACTTTTGGCAAGGGAGTACGCACAATCCGCAGCACTTCTCCATACCGGTAAGATTCTTCTCGGCCTCCCGCATGTCGGCATTGATTTGGTCCATTCCATCCTCGATGCGGTCCAATTGTTCTGGTAAATACAGAAATCATGAAAACTACGCAGACGAACGTTGAAACCAAATAGTTAATGATATAACAACAAGTCTGCTAACACTCACATTAATTAGTAGAAGTGATAGTATAGTAGTAGTTAGTAAAAAAGTTACTCATTTGTAATGCACATTTCTGAACCAAAAAAAGTAACGAAAATCAAAGACATGCTCTACGTGCCATTTTTATGTCGAAATAAAAATATTGTTGTTTATCGAACTTATTAACAAAATATTTAAACAAAACATAAACAAACAAAAAATTAACATGCGACTCTTTTTCTACATAAAGAGAAAGAACTAACTAAATAAAAGTTGTCAAGTGTTTGGAGAGAACACATTTTGCGCATCACGAAACTTACTGTCAATGTTTGCTTGTTGTATGATTTATGCTTGTGGTAGTATAGGAAAATATAATTTTTTATTAGCACTAGGATCGATCAAAAAAACGTGTCAATTTGATGTCTTTGGCAATATGGTAGTAGGTATAAGATATACGTATATCAGAATAGGCCGCAAATCGGACGCGCGACATTCGTAAAGAATATGTCTTCGATTTTAATTGGCTGTCTTGTTAATTGGTTTTAGTTAATCTAGGATTTTATTGTAAGCTTACCCCCCTGTTCATCCAGCATGACAAGGGTTTTCATCCCAACCTCGTGGCTCTACAATAAACACCAGCCAGTTAGTGTCAACCAACGAAAAGCCCCAGCCAAAATCTACTAGGTTTTCTCGCTTTAGTCAATCAATGCATTAATATCCATAATAATAATAAAATCAACAATGATTTGTTAATCATTATTAATTTATCACTTTTTTCTTTTAGGTCCTACCGAAGGTGGTGTTATTGATTAACGTCTTTTATTAAGAGACCTGCACCAAGGGATTGAAACAAAACAAACAAAATAGAAAAATTAGTCACGGAAAGGAGGTAGTACTAAATAAGTCGTCGCCAAGCCCACACTTTCTTTCTTCTCTTACCCCCTTGATGGCCCAACATTTCCAACGTCTTTGCACCGGCATCGGTACTCTACAAAAAGAAACACTCAAAAACGATATAACAAACTTAAAAAAACCAAACATCAACTAGTAATAAAGTAGTCAAAGTAGTAGTAGAAATAAACAACGAAACAATAGTTCATCAATTTAAGTATAGGAAAGAAGAGATAGATAAGTTTAGAATAAGTTAGTAGTAGTTCACAATTACACAAGTTACACACTCAAAGAGGTGGCTGCACAGACCAAAAGCTAAAAGCTGCATGCCAGTGTTACATCTGAGTGTTGCAGACTGTTAGTATTTTTCTTTTTTTATAAATATTTATAAATATTATATTATACAGAAGTAGTAATAACATATAATCAATCCTTAAAGAGGAGGATGTAACCAATGAATGGAAGTTTAACATGAGTGATACACATAGGCCACAACTTGGAAAGCTCTTTATGTAAGACCCAATGCGAATGATTGTCAGGTAAGATGGAGTTATTAACATGTTTGTGAACCTCTTAGGTAGGATGAGATCAATGAGTGGTTAGTTTAGTGAGACTCACCTCCTTGGTCATCAAGAGCGACCAAGGTACGGATTCCAGCCTCCTTGCTCTATAAGCGCAGCAACATAAACAACAGTGTTAACAGAGTGTTAAAAATGTTAGAAGATATATCACAGTTGACATGTTACTTAAACCCCATACAAAAAAAGATCTATTCAAACACCAAATTACCATTAAGCACATAGCTGTTAAATGATTAACCGGATTATCAAGAGTGCACAAGAGAAAAGTTGCGCTTCTCTTGGTTTACTCTTCTCTCTATTTACTTTGATCATTATTTATTTAATTTCATTATTTAAATTCCAAAAGAATTTAGTTATGTTGTGGCAGTGGATGTGTTGATAATCGAGATTTGGTCTGCGAGTATGTGTGTGATAGATATCTGATCTGTATCTCATTGGTGATATTTTTTAGCTGTACATGGAACACAGCACATTCTGGCAGCCACTCCGCAGGACTACAACCGCCACAACATACAAGCAGCCTTTAAGTTCCGGCATTTAATCGGGTGGGTATCTCCCTTTTGAAACACCGGCACAACGAGCGGTAGGCCTGCTCTAGAAATCAATCGTTTGTAGATTTATATGATTATATAAAGACATTTATACCAATATAAAGACAGTTAGGACATGCACCACAGAGAAACATAATAAGAGAACTAAAGAAATTACAGAACCACACAGTCGGGGCTCCCGCATAACATTTTCTTTTTTTTGCCATTGAACGGATTTTTTTTTGCTTTTAAAACGAAGAAAGATGCTTGTTGAAGGAATAGTGATCACAGAGACTCACATCGAACACGTAAGAGGTATTAAGTGAATATTTGCTGAGAAATATCAACTTAATAGAACTGCTTTAGTACCAATTAATTCACATTAATTAATTATCAGATTTCTTTTTTAACAAATCAATTATTAAGTCAAGTGAAAAGAAACGTGAATCATATTTACCTCCTCGCAGAGAGCCAGCATACGCCGCGTGCTTTCCAATGACTGCAATCATGACAATTTTGTAGGTCAATTCAGTTTTTGAATTGTTTTAATGAAGACATACCTCATCGGTGACTTGTCCTGCTTTGTACTGCAGCTCTTGCAATTCTGACCTGGGCTGTCCATTTTCAGCTGGTTCCGCTGGTGCTGGCATTGTTCTATAAATAAGTAAGATAATTAGAAAGGACTCCAAATATTGTATGGTAATTAAAAAAAGCAAAAGGTCAGCAGTTCAACAGTAATAAGATACCTGGATACAATAATTAGTAGCATGCCATCATACCTTGAATAACTGTTGCAAGTTAAAAAAAGAATAAATCACAGATATAAATAATGATGAACTCAATGCAGGTTTGTTTTTCGCACTTTTCGAAAGTTTTCCGAATTTTTCAGTTTTTTCAAAAATTAGTAAGGTTATGTTAGGTAGCAACAAAATTGGAAATTTTCGCAGCAGTAACGATTTTCCCTTTATCGCGGAAACAACAAAAACAATTGCAATTGTGCGAGTGTGTATGTGGATATACACGAGCATGCATTTAGCAGCAGAAGCAAAGAAAATCAATAAGTGGTGTGCCACTACTAAGCAATCCGGAAATGCCGAAAACAAGGATAATCCACTTCAGGCAACCAACAGCTTATTGTGCCCGAGCACCAACGATGAATTCACTAGCTGTAATTTACAATTTAGCTGAAGATTCATTAAATCAGAGAGGAAGTGGCACGCAAAACAGCATTGGGACTGGTCACGTTTACAATATGTAACGTACTTTGCACGCCAAAATCTACTTACAAGTACTGGAAGCTTACGAAGGGTTGAAAAGAAAATTCCTCCGGTTAGATACGCACAATGGGCACTTGTGAATATTGCCAACAGCGATTCACCACAACATAACACAAAAATTTGAAGAGGATATTCTATTATTGCTCGTCTCGTCGTTCAATCTATTCCCAGTGCGCACTGCGCAGGTCACTGCTGCTGCGCTTCAACTATCAACATACAGGATTTTTGGGTGCGTCATCGGGACACCACGCCGGTCTCGAAGACAAAAAGCCCATTACGAATTTACGGTGTTTGCCTAAAGGTACACTAACCCACACTATGCGAGTACTTTACGCGTATTGTGTTTGCACAGAGGACTCTTCGGAAATAATTAATCAACGCCATGTTTGCGCGAAAAATCAATTGTTTTATTTCCAGAGGTTGTTTGATCTATTTAAATATGCGTTGCGCACTTGCGAACTTTCAAAAGGTTCAGATTAAACTTGTTGTTATTTGTTGTAAAACTGTGTTTAAAGTGTTTGTTTAGCATTTATAAGTCACAGACTTTTTGCATTTGAATTAAATAATAAAAAAATAGGAAAAAGAAGTTTGACCCCGACGTGATTTGAACACGCAACCTTCTGATCTGGAGTCAGACGCGCTACCGTTGCGCCACGGAGTCTTATTGAATGAACAAGTGTATTACACAGAGCGCTTACGCATTGTTTTTTAAAGTCCTTCAGAGTCCTTAATTTTCTCAAAAGTAATTAATATTTAAATCAAATAAATGTGAATTTTCCCAATTAAAACATTTATTTCACTTTTATTATTATCAATGAGTACAAAATTAATTTAAAAAAAATAAAGAATTTGCCACTAAAACTTAAATTCAAATTTCTGGAAATGCACTCCCTATCATATTTTGTCCTCTGTACTTAAAAGAATAGGTCCTGACAATAAAATTCTTGCCTCCTAAACGCAATGGACATATTTCATTAGGTCTGACTAGAAAACAAGTAGAATAAATAGCTAATTCAAATTCGGGACTAGTTCCTATAAACATCGTTCCAACAGGCTTGTCCAAATTTTGAAAATTGAAATGATGTTTCAAAATTGCTCCTTTCTAAAAAACAATTTTCGTTAAAAGCATTTCTCAAGGATCCAACAGTAGTGATTACATTGAATTCCAGTTTTTTCAAATATCCCAAATAATTGGCGTTGTTTTTCAGTTCTTCCTGATTGAAATAGAGCCAATTATGTAAACCGGAAATGGAGGTATTTTTGATTTCGGTGAGAAACACATGCTCGAATCCACTGGAACCAATTTTGCCGCCTCCCCGTGAATACATATTGAACCAAATTCGTCGCAGCACTTCTTTGAATTTTTGCGGATCTTTGCTGATTTTATCTAATCGAAAATTTTTGATTAATTTGGTTAATTAATTAATAATTAGTGACCCAGGTGAATAATGTTTTTATCACATAAAGTTTCTAGTGATTACTTTGTTTGTTTCATTAAATAAGTATATAGTTTTATTGTTGTTGATTATTAAATTATCTCTTGAAGAATGGAATGAAATATATTTATTTTCTTCTAAGCCAATTTTTCAACCGTTAGATGAGTAAATTCTAAAGTTTTAAAGGTAGAGATTCAGTTAAATGGATCAAAATGTTCAGAATTTTACTCCCAACTTATATACGTTTACAAAAATCGGATATGTGTCCTGGTTCCCGAATTATCCAGAAAAAAATTCGATGATTTTTTTATCTTTAAATTTACAAAGAATAAATTTTGATAATTAATTCCAAGAATGCTATTTGAGATAGAATAAAAGCAAAAATTGTTCGTAATAGATATTTTAGAATACTATCTAAATAATTTATCAAATTTTCCATAACTTTTTTGATTTTTGAGAAAAAAAAGTTTTTTGTTTTTAATGGTAACCCATAGTAAGTTTTCATATGACAAAAAAGTTAACATTTTGTTGACCTGAGTTACTAATTAAAATATAATTTATTGGTAATACCTTTGGAAATAAGAAAGTTCCTAGTAAATTGCATAACATTTGTCGATAATACAGCATCTAAAAATTCACTTTCTTCAATCTTCTCCTGAGGAGTGTAAACTTCATTTTGATCAGTGTTCAAAATGTAATTATTATAAAGAGCGCTAAGTTTCTGAACAGTTCCTATTGAATAAGCTTCATTTTCAATACTTAATAAACTGAAACACAAAATTAATTATTTTTTACCCAAAAAAGGAAAAATATAGTTATTTACTAATTTGGAGCTTCATCTTTAAGCGAACCAGATCTGGTTTTCCCTTGATAATCAACTTTAACATATCTGAATGCATTATTAGTATCTTTGGATAATACATTTTCGGAGAATTCTCTCAGTTCGTTATCCTCCTTCAATCTTTGTTCATTAGTTTTCGCATTTTGTGCATTTTGCGCATTTTCTTCAGCCTGGTTGGCAATTCTTCTAATTGTTGTTGTTTCAAGTCTTATAGGTCTTAAAGTACCACTATCAAAATTGAGTGGCTTATTCCAAGCATTCTGCTGGCCTCTTTCATTGTTTATGAAGCTGTCCACTTTATCTTTATTGTTAAAATTAGATGGTTTGCGAAGTGCGGGAAATTGGGCTTGTGGTTGCGTTGGTCGCACCCACGTTGGGACTCCGTTGGTAACGTTAGCGTTGGCATTATTTTTGCGATTTAGAGAGGGCCATTGCGTTGTTGATGTTGCACTCCATGGATTATTATTTGTTTGACCTTAAATTAATTACATTAATTGCAAGAATTAAATTAGTTGTAAATATTTTCAGACTAGGCAACTTTGTCAACTTTATTTTTTAACACTTTGTTCACTTTTCTGATGTTTATTACATGACGCTAAGCTTCTATAATTGTTAATAATTTGTTTACTGCATTACTCACCTATTGTCTCCAATGCAAGGAGCGTGGATAATAGAAGCACAGCCAAAGGAAATGTTGAGTCCATTGTTCTTAAGAATTTAGCTGAATGAGTTTTTATTGTTTGTATTTTATAAAAATCATGTGGATTTAGTTTTGGATTATTTGTGTCACTTTAAGATGACTTTGGTCTTGCTTTGGTCATTTAAGTCATGTGATTTCTCCGTCTCGGAGACTCAGAGAGTAGGCAAACATTTAGTATATAGTTGTGTTCTATAATCAGCAATCAAGAAACAAGGTCAGAATTATTTATAAATAAAAATGGCGGTCAGAAAATATGTTACTGATGGCATTTGAAAACTTTAAAACTTTTACAAAGTTTGTTGTTACTATTTTTTATTTTTAGTTATATTCATAAATTATAATTAGTAATTTAATATTTTTATGCTCGTAATACAATTGATTTTTTTTAAGTTCAAAAGTTAAATACAAGTAAATTTAATTTAAAAATAAAAATTTTTATTGTTTTTTTTTTTTGCATTGTATTGCTTTATTGTATTATTATCATCAAAGAATGTTTAAGTTATCAAAAATAATTTTATTTTAAAATATTTGTAATTTTGTATGTATCACTTAAAATTGATACAAACAAAATTTTAAAGGATTAAAAAAAAATAATAATAAAAATTGCTTCATTTTTATATTTAGAACTGTTTAATTCAGGGACGCTGCAATTGAGGAATTTGACAACTCCATATTTCCAAACTGGGTTAAAACGTTGAGTAGAAGTAACCAAAATAACAATTTTTCTTATTCCGTCCTTTTAAATCTGTAAATTAGTAGAATCTTTTTTTTTTTGGTTTTGTCAAAAAAGTTCCTTCCATCCTGTAGACTCCATAAATGCAATATCAGCTGATATGTTCAGCTGAATCAATGACACCGACCTTCCAACTAATTTGATTTTTGGAAAAGTACTTTAAAAGTTTATAATTAGAATGAGATACCACTAACTATTTTTTTTTTGCGTTGGAAATTTAGGGTATAGGGCTAGATAATTAACTGATTTAATCATAATTTTCGTAATAAAAATATGACTACAATACAATCAATGAAAATGTATAAAAATCAATAGAGACAAGAGCTTAATATGCCATTGAACATCATCAGCCTTATCAAAGTAGTTATGAGTGCACTTATAAAGCAATTTATGAAATATTTACCTAAATTCTACATACATTGATGTACAGGGTGGGCCTATTTTTTTTTTTTTCATTTATTATTTGTCCTGTACAGTTATAAATTATAATTATAACTGTATTCAAATATCAGACGATTTGAGATCATGCAAAAAGTGCAATTACTTTTCCTAATAGATCATTTGTTGCGTCTCTAATTCTCTAAATTTATTTGCAATTACATTGATAAGAAGGTGACTCTTGCTGTTGAAAATAAAAAAAATGCATTGGAAAAATTCCGTAGAAGCTTTCCTAAGGCAATTTAATCTTTAAAAACTTTTGAAACTTTTAAAGCTTCTTAAAGTTCGAAAAGAGTAAAAACATAGCAAATAGATATTTTTTCCTTTTTAACATTAGCTAATTTTTGCAATTTATAAAACAAATATTACACTACTAAAAACTTTTTTAATTAAACTCTATTAATTAACAATTTCTCGGAGGTTCATATTTCTAAAATGTAAGGTGGAAATTTTCTCAACTTGTCTATGGGTTACTTCTACAGTTTTAAAGATGGAGATTCGATTAAAATAGCAAAAAGAGGCATTTTTTTTTTCATATTTCTCTTTACTCTTTATAAAAATGAGATATGTCTCCTGGTTCCAAAATTATTCCGAAAAATCTCAACGTACTGAAAATCAACAATACTTCTGATAATTAATTCCATGTTAGTCACATAAAAATTCATAAAAATTAAGAAACTTGCTCATTTCATTTCAATATTAATTAATTAAATGTTTATTAATTACTCTTTTCTTACAAAAGGTAGCTAATGTCAACTATTTGTATCAGTGCTTCTAATGTATTTTTTCAATATGCTTAGATTGCATTACGAATATTCTTTATTTTAATTATTGTATTGATTAGTTAGTTCTATATGAGACCCTAAACTGTTAACTTCTTCTAATCAACACAGTTTTTAACCACAAATCTTATGGAATTATAATTATGGAACTATGGCCACCCCGTATAAATGATACTAATAAACTTTATTTAATTTAATGTGTTATCCAATGATTTATCGCAAACTATCAATGGCTTCTTTGTAATCATTAAGATTGGAATTACCATTGCAATCATAAAATGATTCAATGGACACAACTCTTTTAGAAGTACAGCATAACAAAGATAATTAGTGACATAATCCAGTTGAGGCACCTTGTAAAAAGGGTGATAAAAATACAAAGGAAAAAAGAAAAATTAAAATTTATTTATGTTTTAAACTTTAAAACTAAAATTGCAGTATTTAAAAAAATATATGAAAAAAAAACTGTATAATCTCAATTTGTGTAACTGACACATTATCTGCTTCTTTGTTTACAAGTTTACGTGAAAGGTAAATATAAAACAAAATTCAAATATTGCGAAAATTAATTTATAAATCCAAGGCGACCATCAAAGGGAAAAATACACAGGCCCACGCAGTGAAACAAAAGGCCAGTGTGATGAAAATATAAGTCTTTTGTTTGTTCCATCCGACTAAAACTTGTTTGAATTTCGGCTGCTTGCAGGTTTCTTTGCTGCTGCTGCTGCATTCAGCCACCTAAAAAATAAATGCGCATTTTCAAACACCGATCAGCTTCTATTCTCAATTGTTTTTCAATTTGCATACGGCTAATTACTTTAAATAGTGAAAACGATTTAAACAAGGCAACAAGCGGAGAGTTTTGCGCAAATTGCTGATTCATTTATTAATTCTATCAACTTACTTGTTCGGACCCAGTTAAAATCTCTGTACTTTTGTTCATTTTTTGAAATTTTTTGGTATTTCGCTTTTTTGAAGGATTTCAAGGATGTCTGTACTCTAAGTCTACAGAGATGGATAACAAACGGCACTTTAAAATAACTATTAACCAAATCATTACTTGTCCCTATTTATATAAATACCTACACTTTAGACTTTCCAGATAAGGTTTCCTTTTGTAGGCTTATCAAATGTGGCCACACTTATATTATGATGATTATGTCAATTGTGATTTGAAAATTTTGAATTTTGAATTTAGAATTTTAAGAACTTCAAGTGTGCGACCATTAAAAGTTGGAAAATTTTGCACAATCACAAAGAAACGAAACTCTTAAAAAGCAATTGAAACTTAAATTATTAAAAGTTTTATCCTTGATGCTTTGTAATATAAAATGATAAAACATTAAAGTTTCTCACAACTATAAAAACTACGCAACATTTAGCGCGAACGTTTGTAATCGACTAGATTTGTAGTTGCAATCAACTGCCGACTTGTTGCTGGCTGCCTTTTGCACTCACTCACTTTCGATTTTCGTATTTAGAGTCGGCTTGTTTGTGTTTATGCAATTATTTGTTCGGTTTTTTTGTTTGTTGTTTGCATATTTCTCAACGGATGCAATTTCGGTAAACGTTTGACTTCTCCAGTGGAAACACAAAAAAATTTCCTAACAAAAATCGTTTGAATTTTCCGATTTTAAATTTTAAATGTTCCTTTTTGTACAAAAATTTCAATGTAAAATCCAATATGAGTTGGACAATTTTCTTTGGATGTGGCATTTGCGATGATCACCTTGATTACCTTCCACTTCTCTTAGTTTCATTACTTGATTCTGAGGATTATTGCATAATATACCTACTTTTCTCCACATATAAACACACACACCTATGTAAATTAAATGAAGTTTATTTTTAGACTCACTTGTTGCTGTTGCATAAATAATAAACGAACTTTTCGAATTGGGACAATTCTATTATTTGAAATAATCGCATTGGTTTTATTGGCTTTGGCGGTTAATAATTTATTTTATTTCAAAAAAGTCTTTATTTTTATTAATTAAGTATAAAATATGAGAATGTAGGATATTTAATTTAAAAAAACAAAGTTGACGTGTACTTCCGGTTATACCGGAAGTGGCCTGAAATAAAATCTATTAGTATTTAAAATATTAATTGTTTTAAAAATTTGTCGAAAGAAAAAAGGGGCGAATTCTTCATTTAATTTTAAATTTGCGTTGTAGAAATTAAAAAAAGTTATCGGAGTTTAGTTTATCTTTGATAAATGAAGAATAAAATTAGGCCTACTACTTTTACTCTTAAATTCTAAATAGCTTATCCTTCTTGGCAACTATTGTAGCTTTGAATTTAGAAATAATTGATTGTTTTCATATATTTCGTCAATTCGGTATTTTCATGATTTATTTATCGCTAAATTTTTGTTTTTATTATCACATTAATTGACATAAAATAATATTTTTGCATTTATTTTAATTTTTAAGTTTTGTGAATTGTGATATGAATAGAGAGTTTCCTTAAATTGGTTTTGATGATTTTTCCGTTATTCTTTTCTTTCATATAAACATTTTCTATTTTCCAAATCATTTAAATGTTCTAATGTTTCTTGAAAAATAATAGTGAAAAGCATAAGTTTAAGATAGTCATAAAAAATTTTGATTTACCACCATTTATGATACTGAAAAAATATTCAAAAAGTGTAATAAAAAATTAATAAAATTGAAATTTATATTTAAAGCTGGGATGTAATAAAATTGTTATGAAAAATTTTTTTTTTATTATTTGTATAGTTATTGCTATTGCAATATATCTAAATTAATCACTAAAACATCTTTAAAATATAATTTTTAACTAATCAAAATAAAAAATGAATAAAATAAATAATGAATAGAAAAATCTGATAGTGCAAATGACAATTTCGTAGTTCTACACTTAAAAAAGAATGTTTTTTAATATAGTTTTTTTTATTATCAAATTATAAATTATATAAAATAAAATAATCTATCTATATTTTAATCTAATTTCAATTGGTCAAATTTCTTAGCTTTATAATTTTATTTTATTTATTTATTTATTCTATAATAATTTATGAATAAAAATTAAATTTATAGGCCTATTCCTTATGTTTTTCGCAAAACAAAAATACAAAAAATTTATACGTTTTTAAGTTAAAATAATGTTCTTTTAATTAATAAATTATTTTAATATTTATATAATAATTATATAAATATTAAATTATTACTTTGTTAGGCAAATGATTATAATTAGTTTTTTCTTATTTTAAAATAATTTATGTCAAAATTTTTTTCATTAAAAAAATAATGGGAAAATATAATTACATAAACTTAAAAACGTTTCAAATTTTTGTTTTTAAAAATCCATGGTAAATGTGCTTTAATATTTATTTTTTATTCATAAAATGGAAATAAAAAATCAATAAAAAAAGTATTAAAGCAAAG
The DNA here is from genome assembly GCA_030556065.1 of Holobus sp. GC000080. NCBI lineage: Eukaryota > Metazoa > Arthropoda > Insecta > Coleoptera > Staphylinidae > Holobus > Holobus sp. GC000080. Next base: position 18,403 of record JASKGO010006615.1, read on the forward strand.
GAAAAAAAAATTTGAAATTAGATTATCATATGCAGTTCAAAGTTTCGTTGGTTAAATGTTTAAAATTATATTAAATATGAACAAAAAATAACTACCTTCGGTTCTTATGGATATATATTAAATATTAGGAACAATACTTTTCAAATTATAGCTTAAATAAATTGCTAAAAGTCTTATCCTTCTTTAATTTTTTTTTCACATTTCTTAAACACATAATTCAATCAGAAAATAGCTACAATTTACTTTAATTAACAAAACAAAACAAAAAACAATACGATTTTCTGCTAATAAAATCATAATATTTGTATTGATGAATTCTTAGCGGCATTATAATTACAGATTTGAAATCACTTACAAGGCAATTACTAATAATAAAACTACAAGGAAAGATTACAAACACTTTAAAGCCTAATATCACAACGTTTGAAAAAGAATGTAACGGATGGGCAAAATATAGGTAAGTGTAGGTGTGTAGCTACAGCAAGTCCAATTTAGATAAAATGGAATAAACAATCGACCAAACGATCAACGAGCAGATGATTATCACTAAAAATATCGTTTTGTTGCGATGCCACGGGCTGCCCCTCAGATCCGGTGGCGTAAATCTGGCCCGCGCCGCCTGACACACTTCCGGTTTACACGTCGAGGCGAACGGTCTTTTTCCGCTCGAATGGCCAGCACTGGTACTGGGTCCTTCTTTTGGCTCGGACCCTGCCGCGCCCGTCTGCCCCGCTTGTGTGGTTTTGCAGCTGCCACCTCCGATACCACCTCCTTCTACGTGCCCAGTTTGCGTCTCTTTCGCTAAGATCAAGTTTACTTTCTTCTTGTCTACGAACTTTAATTCGGTTCCCTTTTCCGGATCCTGACTGAAAGCGCCATTGTCCATCTGGAATTTTTGCAATTTTATTTATTAATCAATTAAAATTTTTAGGCAAAGTTTCATTTAAAACGTCTTTTAATTTGTTACAATAAAGTGATTTTTTTAATTTTTAATTAAATTTTTTGTAATTTTTTAGATTTTTTTTTAATGACAAATAATATCAAAGAGGTACATTAAAAATATTAAATAGAAATGAAAGAAAAAAATGAATGGTTAAATTGATAAATAATCGCACGAAATTTGATTACTTTAAATTATAACATTACTTGATTTTTTTATTAATTATTTATTTATTTAGAACTCAATACATATTACTGTTTTATCTTCATCGTTTTTTAAAAACATTTTTTTTATCTAATTGTTCCTTATAACTTCATTTAAAACTTTTTAAAATATTAATTGCTTTAAAATATTGTAGAAAAGTCTTTGAAAACTATTTTCCGAATAGTCTTTAGAATCTATTTTCTTATAGTTTGTCTTGATTTTGAAATTTCGTCTTTCATAAAATATTTATTTAGTTAAGACGTCCATTTTACTTTTTCGTTTTAATAATGAATTTGGGGTGTATTTAATTTATTGTTTTAAATGGGGAACTCTGTTTCAAAAAGGTATACTTTTTTAATTTAAATATTTAAAAAACGTTTTTTTATCTTTATTGAATTTATATCATTCAATAAAAATTAAAAATCCTAAATAGTTTTTTTATTATTTATTTATTAGAACTCAATACATATTACTATTTCATCCTCATCGTTTTTTAAAAACATTTTTTTTATCGAATTGTTCCCTATAACTTCATTTAAAACTTTTTTAAATATTAATTGCTTTAAAATATTGTGGAAAAGTCTGTGGAAACTATTTTCCGAATAGTCTTTAGAATCTATTTTCTTATAGTTTGTCTTGATTTAGAAATTTCATCTCTCACAAAATATTTATTTAGTTTTGACGTCAATTTTACTTTTTCGTTTTAATGGGGTATATTCAAATTATTGTTTTAAATGCGGAGCTCTGTTTCAAAAAGGTATATCTTTTTTTTTTTTAATTTAAATATTAAAAAAACGTTTTTTATCTTTATTGAATTTATATCATTCAATAATAATTAAAAATCCTAAATAATTTTTTTAAGTTTATTAAAATGATTTTTGATTTTAAGCGAACATTTTCTGTTTTTTTTTTTTTTACATTGAAAAATATTTAAATTAATGAAATTTGATGTGAAATGTCGAGAGAGATAAAATTAATCAAATTAATATAAAAAATATTTTTCGAAAATTAATAAAAAAGACACTTTTTCTTGAAACACAGCTCTTAAAATGTATTTTCTTTAATTAGTTTTTATATAGTTAAAGATTCTTAGCTTCTAAATAAATGGCAAAACTCAAGAATAAGAATAAATAATAATAATTTATAATTCGGTAAAAGTAATTAGGACATATTTGTCGTTAATAACTGTGACAGATAATAAATTATTAACAAGCAACAATTCTATTACCTTAATTGCTGCTGCTGGAATTTAAAACCAACATAAACTTATCAAGCGAACAGACTCAATAACGATTGTATTAATCGGTTTTCGACTAAAATTAGTAACATTCATATTCTTTATGGCATTTACGATATATTTAATTATTCGACTAATAATACTTTTATCAAAACGAAAACCTTTTAATTAAACAAAAAATAATAATTTTAGCGGTCCGTTACCGACACAAAATTGTTAATAAATAAATAAATTTTCAAAGCTAAAACTACTATTTATTATTTAACACAATACAACCGGAAAAAATAAATTGAAAATTAACAAAAATTAAAAAAAATATAATATAATATAATAGCTAAAAAAAAAATCAAAACTTAAACAAAACTTACTCGTTTAAACAAATTATAACTATTTTTTCCCATTTTTCTTTTTATAGTTTTGGCCTAGCGTAAATTCCAATAGTTTGCAAACAAATTCATTGCACTTTTAATAATAAAAATTAAACTGGTTTGGTTCTATTAAATTTGTATCAGTATCACGAACAGAGGGTAAAATTGCTATAAGTTAATTGAGTAACAGGACAATTTGTCAAGTGAGAATTACAAGACACTTGATGAGCCAATGGTAAGCAAATAAGCACTGTCGCGAACAGAGCTTCGATTTCATTTCTGCTTCGTGTTCAATCATCGTAATAATAACAATAATAATAATAAGAGAGAGAGAGAGAGAGGTTATTCAATGATAAGATAGATACTACTATTACTAATGTTGAGCACTGAGCACACACAACCGTTATTTACAATAATAAAATACACTGTATACATACGATACTATATGTATTGCTATTGATACGTACATTCTTGCAGAAGGAAAAGTTCGAAATGAATTTTAATCTGGAAAATAACTGCTCATGCCAACTCATTTTGCAATTCAATTTTCAAAGTTATTTATTATTTGGTTTTTTACTTGGTTTTAATTTTGCAATTAAAAAAGTTTATCGTATTTTTAAACATGTTTTCCATAATTGTATTTAGCAGTTTATTAAATTTTTAATTAATTAATTAATTTTAATTAGTGGTAAAAACAATGATTTATCCATTGCAATAATTACATTTTGATATTTAATGCTTTCATCAGTGAGAAAATGATAAAGCTGTTGTAGGTACTTTAAAAATACAATGACTTTTAATTTTTTATTTTTTATTCAGTATTATACAGGGTTAACAAAAGGTTGAAAACATAGAATTTGGTTAGAATTGGTTGGTTGGTTGGTCGGAAAATACTTCTGATGATAAAATCCAGTTTCTATTTATTAATTATTTATATTAAAAAATAATAATTAAACATCAATATATGCTACTTTATTTTATTCAGAGCCTTAGCGTTCATTTTTCAATTTTATCCTTGATTTTTTTTTTTCAATTTTTCCTAAAAATTTTTGACTCTAGTAATTTTTTAAAGGCATTTTTTGGTTGCTCTCTAATGTTTTATTTTTTTTTTCTGCTTTGAATATTTAGTAAATTAAATGCTAATTTAAAGGGCGGCTATTTTCTCAACCCATATAAGGGTTGTAACTTTTAAAGTTTTAAAGATAGACTCGATTAACTAGGCAAAAATGGGCAGAATTTAATGCCTAAGTTATATCATTTTACAAAAATTAGATAAGTCTCCCGGATCCCGAATTATTCAGTAAAAACTGAAAATCATAGATATTTTTTTTATTGAGAAATCTATTTGTCTAGGAAAAAGGGTAATAATCCTAATAGATTATTTTAGATACAATCTTAATCGTTTTACAAAATTTCCAAATCAAACCTAAGTCTTGAGAAAAAAAAAATTTTCATTGAATTGTCCAGTAAATAATTATAAATTAAACAAATTAAAATAAACAAATTATAATACTTTGTACTTCCAAATCAAGCCTAAGTTTTGAGAAAAAAAATTTTTTTCATTGAATTGTCCAGTAAATAATTATAAATTAAACAAATTAAAATAACCAAATTATAATACTTTGTAGGAAAATCAAATCATTTTAAAATAATATAATTATTAGTTTTAAATAATATAGATATGATTTCAAAGTGAAGTAATTTTTATTTTAAAATAAAATAATTATAAATTCTTTAGTTTCTTTAATAAATTTCCATGGCAAAAGTGAGATTTCCATAAAAAAAGAAAAAAAAACTTTAGTTTCATCTTTCCCTCAAAACAAAAATAAGCTATCAACATTTTGTTAAAATATTTAAATTGTATTTAAAAATATGTATTTAGAATCACTATAACTTTTTTTCAAAGACAAACAGTTTTCTTGGAATAAATTAACAAAAGAAAATAAATTATGGATTTTCATTTTTTTCGGAATAATTCGGGATCCAAAAGACATATCCAATAAATGCAAAAAAAAAAATAAGTTGGGCATAATATTCAGACCATTTTTTTTTTCAATTTATCCAAATCTTTATCATTAAAACTAAAGAAGTTGGCCATAAACGGCTTAATAAAATGGCCAACCTTTTTTTTTCAATTTTCTAATCATTTAAAGTAAAAAAGTCACCAGAGAGCATTAATATACCAAAACATAGGATTGCTTTTAAATAATCGCTAGAGTCAACATCAACTTTTCTTTTGGAAATGCTTAATTATTAAAAATATTGCTTTTTGTTTGAAAAACTAATTTTAAATCAAATAAGCAATTTTTACATCCCGTATATTGCGTAACAATAAAAAAAGACAAAAAAAATATCTAAAAAAAGATGTGTAGCTCTAAATAAAATTTAATAATTAAAAAAAAAATACAGGATACTTCTGACTCAACCTGTAGACAAAATAACAACCCAATCAAGGAAATACGGATGAAAATAAACGAACGACAAATATTCAAATAATGCCCGACAATCTTAACAGTCTTAACAGTAGCAGTGACAACAGTATTGATAAAAAATGGAAAATAAGTACACCGCATAATATTTATTCTCCGCATCGAATTTGTTGCAAAACTATTCAGTATTCAAACAGCTAATAAACCAATCCAATGTAAAAAAAAAATTGTTTTCCTACAGCAAACACCATTTTCACTTATCGTCAATCAAACTTCGTTCGCATATCAACTTGTTTCAATATACCACAAAGTGAAAAGTGACAAACAATATTTTTATAAGTTCACCACATTTTCCAACGCACCAGTTTCCTTTCAGATAAGAAAACCAAAATATATTAAAACGAAAAATTTGAAGTTTTTAGCAATACAGCAACTTACGTTCTTTCGTTTTCGGAAGAGAAGTTTATAACAAATTTATTGGTACCAGATAAGACGATAATGCAGTACTAAGCACTTTCACAAAGCCATTATATTTATATTTTAATAAAAATAATTATTCCTCCACTTTCCTTTGCATGGCAAATGGGTACTGGGTACAGCCAACACTCAAATGTTTAATGTTTGATAAAAGAAAACTCTTTCGATATGCGCTCTGTTTGCGTTACTGCAACACTTTATTTGTACTGTTTTTTTTTTTTTAATGGAAAAACGTCTGCATCGGCAGCTCGGCAGCACGGTAAATAATTATTGTTCTCCGTATATTGTTGTACGCAGGAAAAAAAGCGTGATTTCCCATAAAATACGATTCATTCGAAGCGGATTTAGTCATTGGCATTGAAGGTTAAAATTGAAAATTTAACAATGCAGCTTAAATAGGTACAATATTTTTGCAACATTATTGCTCATATAATTTTTCACTTTGACAACTTTGAATGGCTTTAAATTTAAATTTTTATTTGCTGATAATTAAACCATTTAAGCAACTTTGCTTTCAATAAGTTAAATTTGATATTCTATTACTAGTTTTTTGAGAAACTGTTTTTTTTTTTTACTTTTAAACAGTTTAAAAATAACAAAATTTAAATTTATGGATATACAGGGTATTGCATTTATAATTGTGTTGCATGGTTATTTTTTGTTAAGAAGCAAGTACATGAAATTCGATCAAAGTTTTTTTTTTTATTACTTTGCGGTAACTTCGCTATTATTTCGAAATTCCAAAAAATGCTGCATTCGTGAAATAAGTTTTCCTTTTCATCAAAGAATTGGTCCACTGTTATTCCAGGAAAAAAAATTTAAAAAACTTTTGTGAGGTCTAAATAATTTTAAAAACTTTTTTCTATAACTTTTTAAGAAAATGAAAACTTATTTTGCTTCGAGGGCTAAGCCTTTATTGAAATTTCGAAAATTAATAACTGAGTTACCGCAAAATTTATTTCAAAAATTCGATTTTTTAATATAGTTTTTTAAGGGCCAAATAAGTTGAACACTTTTTTCCGGAATAGCATTTGATCAATTTTAATGATTTAACCTTTGAAGAAAAGCATTAATTAAACTTTTTTCGCGTCAAACGGCTCAGCCTTTATTAGAATTTTGGAAAAATATCCGAATTGCCGCAAAATTATTAAAAAATTTATAGTTTCATGTTCTCGCATCTAAACAATGGAAATAATAAAGCCAATAAGAAATTCCATTATACAAAAATTGGAAATGTTACCAGGTTTTCAAATTATCCCAATAAAAGCAATAAATTGCTGACTTTTTGAAATTATTAGGAAAAAAGCTTGAAAAAAAAACGTAATAAAATATTAATAAATTTATAATTTACATTGCTTGAATCATAAGATCAGAAAAAAAAAGAAAGAAATAAACTTCAGATTTTCTTTAAATGGAAATAATTGGCTTTAGAATTGTTAAATAACTATTAATTTTCTAAATTAATCTAATTAATTATTTAGTTTTGATAATTGGCATAAAAATAGAAGTAAATTTTTTTTTGAACAAAAGAAGAAAATGCCACCCTTTCTCCTTCATAGCAAATTTATTTATGGGAAATGGAAAACATATTACTTGTTATTAATTAAAGAATACGTTAAATATTAATAAATTTACAAAAATATTGATTTTTTTTAAACATTTAAATTGTTTACAAGAAATTCCATTTCTTATGTAGGCAACTCAAAATCCTCATTTTAAATTTACTTCATTTTACTTATTTCCTTATTATCCAAAGGAAAACTACGTTTTCCCTCTGTGGATTTAAACTATTTAAACCTATCGTTAATAATGATATTGTTTTAGCCATATGCAGCCAATATTTAAAGCACTTTTCCTCATGAGTTTCTAGAGGTTTCAAGTAAAATAATTTGTTGTGAAAAGCATAAACAATAAAAATATATAAAACTTACAGTTTTGTGAATATGAAGGGGCTGGAAGTTGGGAAACATGGCAGTATTTGAATCTGCAGGCCGAAATCAATATAACTATAACAAGACCGAAACATTTTGGTAAAAAATAAACCGTGCAACTAACATTGACATTTCGCATTGGACAATTAACTCTAACTGATTAATCAGTCACTTTTGTCATTGATTGGTCAATCAAACACATTACAATCATTACAATATAACAATTTATTAATTAATTAATATTATTTAATCATTATATAAATAATTAAAAAGACCAGACCAGAATAAATGAATAAATAAACGTTAAAATAAATTTCAACGTCGAATCACAAAATCGGAAAAACTTGATTTTCCTTTAACGTCCACTGGCGTTCCAAATACAGCCTTATCAATGCGCGAAGAAGGACTTCCCACTTCTTGCAACCATTTTTTCCTAAAAATAACAATTTGTATTTAATAACTAGAATTATTTAGTCTTCAAAAACTTACATTTCGTTTATTTGCTTTGGAGCACCGACCATTGTGCCTTGAACAGTACCCTTCTCAGTATTCATACAGTATCCAGTCAATCCTAATTTCTTTGCTTGCTTTTGGGTATACTATTAACAACATAACACATTAATGTACTAAAAAATAACTTTTAAATAAATATTTACCTTGCGGAAGAAAACACCTGAAAAAATATAGGTTATGTTTTTTGCGCTTTTACATTTAATTTAAAAATACTACCTTGTACATGTCCGAAAACCTCGAAATCTACAGAAAACAAATTTGCTTCTTCGGCCGTCGTGGCACTCATATTGTTATAAACAATAAAAGCAGCAATTAGTAAAATAAACGATAAAACTTGCAAGCAGCTGATCGAGAATAACAAACTTAATTTCATTTTAAACAACCAGAGGACTCTGTATACCACAGGTGATCGGATTTTGCTTAGGTGCTTTCTTTCATTTTAAATTATCAACACTTCTCTTGATTTTTTAAATTTTACTGCAATAATTTGCAATTATTTTACTAAAAAATACTTAATCTGTAATTAACACAAATTTTAAATAAATTTTATAACCAAGTAAACTTTTAAAGAACATTTCGCATGCATTCCTAGCGAGGAAAGCATCTAAGGTCTGCGCGAAACGTCAAGGATATTAAAGTGACGTAACATATGTTTCACTTGTTTTCTCATCAATGTGCCAGTGGAAACGGTGGTGTGCGGACAGAGAACAAAAACACAGTGTGCGGATCCAGCGAACCAGTCAGTCGTCCAACAACAAAATTATCAGCAAGGGGCTTGAAGTATAAATAGCGGATGGCGGCGGAATCGTAATGCCAGTCGACCATTAAACCCGGGCTATGTCGCGATCGAGGGACGCGTACCCCAATTCGTACAATCACAGTCGGTGTCATCGTCGTTTGCCCTAATAAAACGTTGAAAGCAGCAGCAGCAGAAGAAGAAGAAGAAGACACCAATGACTATCGCCACGATGCTGGTCTCCGTCACGGACTTATCGAGCCTCTTATCAGCGATCATCCTGCTCACCTGTTTCTGCGGCATGATTCTGTTCATTGCCAGGTAAGTTTTGCATTGCACACAGAGACAAAACAGCACTCACCTCGACAACATAAATTTATTCAGCTTGCATTCTCTGTCGATTAATCTACATATAAACGCCTGCATTCGATTCATTAATTTTGCAATTAGTAGTAGCTGCGAAAATTTCACGTCTCCCAGGCAATATTTGATCATTGGGTCATTGAATTTGCATCATTGCAAATGCTGTTATTAATGGCAGTAATAACGGCTTGATTAATATTAATAAAATTAATTAATAAATTAATAAGTGTGGAAAACAATTGAAATTGAATGAAAAACGAATGGCGCGAGTTTATTTATTGTCGGTTGCTGTGGCGACCGCGGGTGCAATACACCCAGTGCACCTCCGCGGGCCACTCGATTCCAAGCGAGCGAGACATTTCGCTCGCCCGCAGCCCGCGAAACAAATTAAGATCACTGTGCTAATAATGCAACGATTGTGTTTCTTTTTTTTTTTTTTTTCTACCATAAATTATACTGGTAGCAATAATGCTTCTTAGTAGGACTAATATAATGGTACGGGCAATTACCGAGCGTCCTTGAAAGAGGTAACAATGGTGTAACAACGGTTTTTGTATGTACTCGTATCGTATGTAGTGGATACGCGGAGAGGTGAATAGAAGAAGATGTGAAATAGCAGTGGAAAATTTTTCGCGCGGTTGAGAAACACTCGACCGGCCGACAGTAATGATTATTGTCAGAATTGGCGACCTATTGTTAACACTTTTATGACCGACGCGAATAGGTAAATTGCGTCACAGAGCCGCCAATCACCCGATAGTAAAAAATCGTTTGATCTTTATATTCTTCTTCTTCTTTTTATTTTTATTTTTGTTTATAATTAACTTAATTGTTAAGAATAAGAATATATTCTTATATGGGACTTTTTGTATAGTCACAAGCTTTTTATTTTTTTGGTGTCAATGTCAGGATCATCATGCGCCCCGCTTTTGCCTCTCTTTATCGTTTAACAACCCTTTCATCTCTTCAATTCTTGTTTGTTTGTTTTTGTTTGTTTTTTTTTTGTCTCACTGTATGTATTATAGTTTATGGAGTGCCGCGGACCTTTGGAATTTATGCGAAGTAAGGGGCCTGCCTATGAGATTCTGCGCTAACACTAATAACACTAATAGGTAAATTGACACAATTTCAAAATTTCATTTTTATTTTTTTAAATTTTAAATAGGATAATTAAAATTAGATTAAGTTAGAGATCTTTTTGGTGATTGGTGGTGGTTAGAGCAATATTCGTAGTTAGGATAATAGTTAATAGTATAGATAAGTAATAATTAGAATTATTGTCTTTTAAAATCTTATTATTAGAGATAAGGATTATTTTATCAAATGAAGTAAAGTTTCAGTTTTTCTGTTTTTGTGAGTTTATTAAGGTATAGTTTTCGGAATTTGGCGTAGAATGATGTTTGGTTTTGTGGTTTTACAAAAAAAAAAAAAAAAGAAAGGAAAAAAGAATGACGTTTCCCATTTTGAAAAATCTTCGACTTTCAGTGATTAAAAAATTATATTTAAAAAATACCTCATCTACTTTTTTAGTATATAGTAATTTATTAGTAAAATTTAGTAATTCCTTTCTTATTCTTGTTTTACACAAAAAAAAAAACGAAAAAGAAAAAAGAGTGACGCTTCCCTTTTGGAAAAATCTTCGACTTCTTATTTATTTTTTAAAATAATTTAGTAATTCCTTTTGATAATAATTTTTAAGAATTTTCCTTCAATTAGAGATCTTTTTGGTGATTGGTTATGGTTAGAGTTAGTTAGGTTAATTGTCTTTAAAAGTTCAGTTAAGATAAGGTTCACTTTATCCAATAAACTAAAGTTTTAAAGTTTCTGTGATTGTGAGTTAATTAAGAGGTGGTTTTCGGAAATTGACGAAGAATAAAGAATAATTGATAAGAAAGCATTATTAAGCCTGATGTAATGGAGTTTTTGGTTTTGGTTTTACAAAAAAAGAAAACAGTAAAAATGAATGACGTTTCCCATTTTGAAAAATCTTCGACTTTCGGTGATTAAATAAAATTGTCTTGGAAAAAAATAACTTTTTTTATTTTTTAAACTAATTTAATAATTTCTTTTTATAATAATTTAAATTTTTAAGATGTGAATGCAAATGATTTATAGATTGCCTGAAAGAAATTATTAAAACTTTTTTTCGACCAAAACAACATTTGCTTAAGTGACTGTATCTATTCTTCTTTTATAGATGCACAAAATTGGGTTTTAAAACCTATAAAAAATTAGAAAGCTATATTTGATTGATTTACGATGTTATTCAACAAAAAACATATTTTCTGTAGGTTTATTGTCTAAAATGTTTAAAATTAATAATAACCATAGCAGCATAAACGAAAGAACGGTAACTGAAAGAAATAAAGTTTTCATTCAAAAAACTAATTAAATATTACAGAAACTTAATTAAACTTTGAGTGATGTATTGGGTATAATATTGCAGAAATTATTACTTTAATCGTTTATGTAGCTTTTTCCAAGTACAAACTAACATTTATTGACTTACCAAATTGCCAAATAAATACTTCCTGTAAGAAAAAAAAAAATGCGTGACGAATATTACAAAAGAGCAAAATTTGACAAATTGCGCGATTTCAAAAGGTTCCTGTCCAAAAGTTGTGAAATACCAGGACTTTAAATTAAAAAAATAAATAAATAAAGTGGCACAAATTTTTGCAACTTCTTCATCTTTTTTTAAGAAAAATATTTTGGGATCTGAAAAAATAATATTAACGTACTTAATTACTTCAATTTCATTCTAAAGTTGAATTGTTATAAAAAAAAAAGATTTAATTGTTCTTTATTTAGTTAATTTGTTAAGTTATCCCAATTTTCACAGTTTTGTAAGGAATGATTTTAAATTTAATATTATTGCTTTTATTGTTAAAAAAAAGACAATTTTTCCGATTTCTGGATTAATTGCTGAAACAAAAAATAAAATGGTCAGTTGCTTTCACAAATAAAAAAAGAATATAATAGTTATTACTATTAGGTAACTCTTAATCTTACATTAGAAAGAGATGAGTTTTTGTTATTAATGTTAAGATTAAGAAGAAAAATAAAAAAAAAATAAAAAAAGAATAGAAGAAATAAAAACTACTTGCGCAAATAAATTCGAAATTGATCATTAATTATTAGTTTTTATTAAATAAAAAAAGGTCCGAATAATAGTTTAGTTTGTTGTTTTATTTTTATTATGTAAATTTTTGTTTTTTTTTTACTTTCTAATGTGTCACTTTTTTTTTTAAGTTTTGAACCTTTTTCCATTTTTAATTCTATTAGAAATTACACAAAAGAATTTTTAGAGGTTATTATTTTTTTTAATAAAAAGCTAATCTAACAAGAAAAAAGAATTTTGTTAATTATGCCGAGATATAAAAATATCAATTGATTAAGAATGTTCTAATTGATTTAAACATAATAAGTAGGTAGTTAAAACACTTAATAAAAATGGTTTTCAAAATTGATTTCGACAGTTTTAAAAATGTATCTCGTGTCTTTGAAACGAAACGCCTTTAATTAACGCTTATTAAATTATCACTTTGTGTGTCTTATTTTTTTACACGAGTCATTTTGATAGCATTTTTTTATTTGTTAATTACAACTTAAAAACACTGATATTTAGTATTAGTAATCGAAAATTGTATAGTAATAAAAATCGTTAAATAATTAGGGAATAAAAGATTTTAAAAAACTGAAGACAATATAAATAACTTCATTAAAAGAACATTAGTGTTGGATTAAAAAAAAAGAAAAATAAATATTTATAATGATTAGCAATTAAATATCGAAGATAAATTACGTTTTTTATAAACTGTTTTTCTTGTCCATTTGGAAATTCTAAAATTTCGAATTCGAATTCGAATCAATTACAACATGCAGTGATGGTTTATTAACCTTCTTATATGATTGAAAAAAACAATACATTGCTTTTGTTAATAATGACTTTATATTCATTTTTCACAACTGCTTTTTTTTTTTGAATTTAATGTTTATTGGTGCAATGCAGTCGTAAATAACAATCGTATTCGTTAAAGCCCCTGAGGGTAAACAAATTTTTTTACGCTGTTTTTAGTCATGGAAAAAAAATAGAAAAAGTAATTAGCATTTTACTTGTTTTAAAAGAGAAGAAAAGAAATGAAAGACGTATAAGCCAACACATTAAGTAATTTGTCGAATGGCTCCCATAAGCTTAAATTATGCATTGTGCAAACAATTAAAAATACCTTTTTAGCATGCTAAATGCGGTTAAATTATAGTCAAGGTATTTGCAAATTATGAGAAAACTATTATTAACATTTTTTTGATGTGTTTTAATAATTTATTTTGTTTTTGAAATTTTGCTTTTACCTTTCGCTTCTATGTTTTATATATTAAACTTTAAAACTTTTAATTCACAAATAATTTGCTAGTATTATTTTAGTTATTAAAATTTTGGTTTTAACACCTAATAACTTTAAATTAAGGAATTAAAACAATATAAAAAAGAAAAGAATTAACTTAATTAATTTCTATTTATTCTTTTCTTTTTTATATTGTTTTAATTCCTTAATTTAAAATTATTAGGTGTTAAAACCAAAATTTTAATAACTAAAATAATACTAGCAAATTATTTGTGAATTAAAAGTTTTAAAGTTTAATATATAAAACATAGAGGCGAAAGGTAAAAGCAAAATTTCAAAAACAAAATAAATTATTAAAACACATCAAAAAAATGTTAATAATAGTTTCTAATAACTTTAAATTAAGGAATTAAAACAATATAAAAAAGAAAAGAATAAATAGAAAT
>JASKGO010006618.1:0-25163 GCA_030556065.1 Holobus sp. GC000080
GGCTCTTACTAAAAATGAGCTTAAGGTTTACCTTTTTTTTATTCATATGTTTGCGAGTAATTCCTTCAAATATGTCAAGTAAAAGGAAATGCTTCACTTTATTCATACCAGTAATTGAATTATCTTTTAAAATAAGAAAATTCTGATTTTTCTACCGAGACACGAATTTTATCAAAAATAACCGAAAGTGGACGATATTTCAAAAAGTAACTACGATATAATTCTTTTTTTTTTTTTTTAATAAAATCGTCTTTATTTTTATTAAGGAATCAAAATATGAATTAAAAATTGTGGTGTTCCATTTAAAAAAAATGAAGTAAGTAGCGACTTCCGGTATAACCGAAAATAACATGTTGTCGAAAATATTTTCCGAGAATAAAGGAATTGCTTAAATTAAGAAAGAACAACAAAACATTATGTTCGCTTTTATAGTTCTCCATATATCGATGCCCTCTCGATCTCGTGAAACACCCTGTATATACAATCGCAGTAAGGAAATTTAAGAAAACTGACGTTTCGGCCATTGTCAAGTCATTACATAGGCATCTCTTAACTCTTTGAACTCTTTTATTCCTTTTCATGGACTTCGCGTTATTTGATTCTACTATACAGGGTGTCCCAGCGAAAAGTATCCACCGAGAATAACATGAAAACAACTTATTTTAAGAAGAATCCCTTAGACACGTCAATTTTTGTTGTCAGGGGAGACATCTTTTGGAATAGTTCGCTATGGCGTAACAGTCACCCCTGCCCCCCACGGCCCCCGACTTAAAAATCTTAAATGGCATGGGGGGTCGAGTGCCTCATTTTAAAGAGAATAATTTTTTCAATGTTTTAGTGAAAACCGCATATAAATCGATTCAATAGTTTTGTTGTAATTAAGTATTGAAATTGGTACAAATTGCCCATTTCCACATAAGGTTTTATTGTTTCCATGGTTACGAAGTTATTATTGTGATCTGAAAACAACATAAACACTATTTAGCTGGATTGCTGTAATTGACTTTTGAAATGTTAGAAATGACGGCGCGAAATTCAAAATTAGCGTTTTTCAAAGGGCTGCTGCTTAAAAACGAGAAACTACAGGAGCTTCAAAAAGATGTTAAAAGATACTCCTCATTGAATACTAGCATTTAGCTTTTCTAAAATTTCCAAAAGTTATAATGGGGAGTCGGAAAAAAGTAAAGAAAAATTTCCCACGTAATTTCCTATATTTATCCACCTCGGCGCTGGGACACCCCGTACATGCAAAATCCCTATGTATAGTCTCATTTGGCACACACGGTATATTTTTTATGTGTTGAAACCGAATTTCATATAATTTATTTTTATCAAACGCAGTTTTCTTATAAATAAAAAAGTGAATATTTTAATATCATTTTTTATAGTAAATTTTATTGCTTAAAGACACCGCTATAAAATCATTCAAACAAAAGTAATGCAAAAAAAAAATTCAAAAGATTTATGCTTCAGGAATATTGCGATTGCAATATCATACAATACAAGTTCAATACACTTTAGGCTCATCAGTTTTATTTTCAAACTTGTGAATTAAATTTTTCATTTAAAAAGGATACTTTTGTTTAAGACAACATTACCCTCAATGGAAAAGTGCTCCATTTTCTCTAAAGTAACAGATTATACTTTTTCTAAAAAAAAAAAAAGTTTCAAAAATATTTGGTGCTATTGTTGTATTATTTTCAGCAAATTTCCCGCAATACTTCTCCCAAATTTGTTATTTTTGGCAAAAAACTTGAATTTTACTAAGGAAAACTATTTATAATTTTAAACAATTTTAATTTTTAATTTTTCAAGTATAATCTCTGTTTTATTAATATTCAACTCGTGATATCGAATTGAAAATAAAAGTATTAAGAGCAGATTTCTATTACTTCTATTCTGGAAACTCTTTTCTCCGAACAATCGCAGAAATTGTGCGTGGCGTTTAAATCTAATTAGCCATTGTTTTAATTACTGCAACATTACAGCGCTAAATTGTTATCGCTCAACAAATATTGACACAAAACGATTTGCAAGTACTTACAATGAACAAATTAAACATTCATTTACGGACGGATTTTAAATTGCGACCATTCTTGGTATTTCGAGCCAGGTACACCAGAAATTCGTCCCCTAAACTTGACGAATTTTTAAAAAGTTATTTTCGACCAAACAAGCAAATTTTGTAGCGTTTTCTAAACAGGTTTTTTAGCGTTAGAATTGGTGCCAATGGCGGAATCTTGAACGGAATTACATAAAGGGTTACCTAACTCGGCATAGATGTAATATCATAAATCCTGGTGTCCTTTCCGATTAGATATCGCTGTGTAGCGATTCCTGGAATCGGAGAATCGGAATAGGAGAGAACATGGTCCGGCTCCCTCCGAACAATCGGCGCGGGTGGTGGAAGAGGTAGCAAACCAGTCACATGTCTACAGAACCCATCATAATATCGCATTCATTATTATAAATTCATGTTCAGTCTGTCGTGGTCTGTCGTTGGCCGTTGTCTTCGCCGTTGATCAGTGCTACCTTTTCCGTGCGCGTTTCTTCCTTTGAAACGAATCGCTTTTCCCGATCCCTGTATACAGTTGTTGGTGCGACCATTACAGAAATAAATTGCTGCTGCTATAGCTGACTATAGTGAACTACTGAATGGCTACTATATAAAAAGCGTTCGCACGAAACAGGATAAATCGGTAAGTCGCTCGGCTGCTAATTAAAAAGTTATTGCGCCTCAACAATGCGAGCTTTGTTTCAAAAAGGGCAGAGAAAAAGAACGCTCAAAAAGAACAGCATGGAACTTGTTCTTAATGATCTTTTATTAAACAATGTTGCCACACGCTTATTTATGTATTTTGTTACTAATATTATTAATTGCTGCTGCACTTCGCACAGTTTTAATTAACGCAATTTAAAGCGTCGTTTTGCACGTATCATTAAAACGAAGCTAGCTGCTTTTGTTACCAGCAGTTACAAACTAAATTAAATTTGTTGAAAGTATCAATTAATTAAAAGTATTAAAACGTTTTTCTACATGATATGGTAATTTAATCTTCATATAATCCTTAATTAATTACGACCGGCGATCAATAGTTTTAAATTGACTTTCATGCTGTTAATTGCGCGATATCCTTTCTTAATTTTCATCGATTGTTATCGATGCGCAAAGTAAATGCACATTTTCAAAAAATGTGCGCCAAATTTGGGGAATAAAAAGGATATAAATTGGCTACCTTTTTTTATTCGCGGTACTGATACAAACAAACATTTAGTTTGGCAACGTAGCTGTTGGTGCTGCATTGAAAACTTAGCTAGACATGACCTTGGGCACGACCGGCACCAAGAGGAAGGTAAAAGCCAACAACCAAAGTATTCACACAAACAAGTTACAAAAAAATTGTGCGCTTAATTCAGTGCGAGGAATTCAAATTGTCCACTTTGGGGTCCTTTTGTACGACTTTTTCTCCACAATCGTTGTTTGTCGTTGCAGCGAAGCAACTCCAATTTCAAAATGGCTCAATGGATTAAAGCACAAGGCCTTCCCAATGAAGCTATTGCACAGATTAAATCCATTTACAACGAGCATTTCCCCATTGAAGTTCGGCATTATCTTGCTGAGTGGATAGAAGAACATTTCTTGTAAGTTCGCCACATTATTAATCTATTTTTTCTATAATACAAATTGCTTTTTTTAGTTCTGATCAAGAGCCCCCTGAAGAATCTGAGCAGTATAGACATTACATAGCACATGTGATTAATGGATTGATACATGAAATTGAGAGCCGATCACAAGGCTTAGGAAATGATGGCAACTTTCTCAATAAACTCAAGCTGGGAGAAGCAGCAAAACTGTTTCGAGAGCACAGCAAGTATGGATTTAAAAACTTTAGGTACTATTAATACTAAATTTGTGTGGTTACAGCAATGATGTGGTGCAACTGTATGCTTATATGAAGAAGTGTTTGATTGCTGAGATGAAGATCATAGAGCAGGCAGATGGGCATATTTCCAACATTCAAATCAATCATTCTGGAGCTGAAATTCTGCGCCAAATCGACGAGATCAGGAAGATGACGCAAGCTTCAGGAGAAATTGTTAGGAAAATGGAACAAGACCAAGAAGCGTTCGCTTTACTATATCATGAATGTACAAAATTAAATGCCCATATCACGCAAATCAGCGCAAACCCGCAGAATCCACAGAATATGACCGTTTTGCAACAGCTAAACACTAACAAACAAAAAATGGACACGACTTTAAATAATAAAGTGGCTGGTTTGATTGGCATGAGATGCGAGGCTATAACTCAGTTGAAGAATACATATGCCGCTCTCAACGCTCTGCAGGCGCGTGTTTTGGATGAAGAGCTCATGATTTGGAAAAGGGAACAACAGTTGGCTGGAAACGGTGCTGCTTTTAATAGTAATTTGGACACTATTCAAGAATGGTTTGCCCTCTTTAATTTTGCAACTGGTTTTTTATTGTTAACGATTTTTGATTTTTGTACTGTAGGTGCGAAGCTTTGGCGGAATTAATTTGGCAAAACAGACAACAAATCAAAGATATCGACAGGCTTCGACAGAAATTAAGTTTGGAGGCCAACTTGGACTATTTGCCGCAATTACTTGCGGAAATAACTCAACTGTTGAGCACGCTGGTGACGTCTACTTTTATAATAGAAAAGCAGCCACCACAAGTGATGAAAACCAACACTAGGTAGGCACTATAAGTATGTGTTAATTATTACTATAACTACAATTATTTGTTTAGGTTTACCGCAACGGTGCGTTTATTAGTGGGAGGCCGTTTGAATGTGCACATGGCGCCGCCCCAGGTGAGAGTTGCTATTATTTCGGAAGCACAAGCGAATATGCTTTTAAAAAGCGAAAAAATCACCAAAAGCAATGATTCTTCTGGTGAAATTTTGAACAACACTGGCACAATGGAGTATCAGCAAGCTTCTAGACAACTTTCGGTCAGCTTTCGTAATATGCAACTTAAAAAGATCAAACGGGCTGAGAAAAAAGGAACCGAGAGCGTGATGGACGAAAAGTTTTCGTTGCATTTTCAAAGTCAATTCAACGTTGGCGGCGGCGAGTTAACGTTTCAAGTGTGGACTTTATCGTTGCCCGTTGTGGTCATTGTACACGGTAACCAGGAACCGCATGCTTGGGCCACCGTTACTTGGGACAACGCTTTCGCCGACACAGGTCGCGTGCCATTCGTGGTGCCTGAAAAAGTACCATGGTGCAAAGTGGCCGAAACGTTGTCTCTGAAATTCAAATCGGCCACCGGTCGCCCATTAACCGATGACAATTTGCGCTTTTTAGCTGAGAAAGCGTTCAGAAATAATTACACAGACATGAACCAGTTGTTGAGTTGGGCGCAGTTCTGCAAAGAACCTTTGACCGAGCGCAATTTCACATTCTGGGAATGGTTCTATGCCGTTATGAAACTGACAAGAGAACACCTACGTGGACCTTGGGTCGATGGGTAAGTTTATTGTCTGCTTGTAAAGTAGTGTTTTGTATGTGTTGGGCTTGGGTACTTGCAGAGCCATTATGGGTTTCGTCCGCAAAAAGCAAACGGAGGAGTTGCTCTCTACAAGGCCGCCGGGCACGTTCTTACTTAGATTTTCCGACAGTGAGCTAGGCGGTATTACAATTGCGTGGCAGTCAGGTACTTGAATATTTGCATTTTTTGCTTTGAATCAGTATTAAGGGCTTTTTATGTTTTAGAAAACGGTATACACAGGGAAGTCCTTATGTTGCAACCATACACCGCTAAAGATTTTACGATTCGCTCTTTGGCAGATCGTATTGCCGACTTGGCAAATTTGGTCTATTTGTACCCCGATATCTCTAAGGATATTGCATTTAACAAGTACTATACTCCTTATCAAGGTAAGAAAAATTAGTATTTTATTAATTAATAGGTTTTAATTGTTACTTGTTTTGAGAAGAGCAACAAACCAATACGAATCCCTCAAACGGATATGTGAAATCGTACTTGAAGAACCACATAAACATAAATGATAACGGCAGTGTGGCTAACACGCCTCAACATATGATGTCCCCAGAGTACTCGACCAGAGACACGCATTCTGTGACTAGGTAAGTACCCTTTCCTTCATTCGCCTCAATTCACTTCCGAATCATCCATCATGTTTTATTGTTTTATTTGAACAGACATGGTGGCATGGGAGCCAGTTATTGTTAATCATCCACCATTAATCCCAATAATTTCTAAGTTGGTCCATTTTGGTCAACCCTAAAACAAGTGATATTTCGGCAGCAAATTTAACCTAGTGTGTAGAATTTTGTGAATATTGAGCTTTAATTAATTTTACGGCAAAAAAAAAAGAATTAAGACCTACAACAGGGTAACCAACTTTTGTACTTTCTCCGAATAAAAAAAAACGCTTTCTATTTTAACGGAACAGTTTTTGTTTGCCTAACGTTTGCTAAGGTCCTCTTTGGGTTTCATTGCTGTTAATAAGCATGCTGCAAACAGACATAACCAGACATCATCCCCAGCAACCGTTCATTATCTCATTCATTCTCATTTCAATTAATCAATCAAATGAAGAAATTGTTTTTGCATGTCGGTTAGTCTGTGTTGCAGTATGTCATGTCTGGTTATGTTTTGTGCAGTTTTTTGTCTGATGTCACGGCCCACCCGAGCAGCGCGAGCAATATGGACCTGGAACCCTACGCCGACATGGACTATATCAACAACTTGGTTCAACAGTACACCCAATGAGATTTGTGGCAGGACGTAGACACTGAGGATTTATTTTTGTAAGTAGCCTAGATGTTGCAACAAGTGCGTTTGCAACAAATTCTAATTTTTATTTTGGAAAAATTAGATTTCTAGTGTTTTTTTCTTCGATTTTTCTTTTTGTGTGTAGAACAGCTCTACCGTTTAAAGTAAACAAATCACAATCACACAATTTAGTGCCTATTCAGGCGTCGAGCTTAAAAAATTCTCTCGTTAATTAATTAAACATAAGTGTTGATAATTAGAAATTTATGAATCGTAGATTAGGACACTTTAACACATAAAAACACTATTTTGTCGTATAAAAAAATAATATTGAAAGAAATAATTGTATAACAGATATTATGATCGTTAGACGAGACGACTAATATTTTTTCTTCGTAATTGATGATCTCCACAGTTTGTAGTGGGTTTTAGATTACTTTTAGCTTTTAATCGATATATCAGAAAACTATTACGCAACGTTATCACTTGCATTTTTTTATTACTATTATTATTATTGGTATGTTTTTACGTATGTGCCTGTTCAAAGTGCAATTTTCTTGAATGCAATTATTCGCAATAATGTTTTTTGTTTTTTTCAATTGTTGCGAGCCAAATTTTTACAATTTATAAATTTTAATGAATTTTAGCTGCAATTTGCTTATAAAAAAAATGTCATATAGATATTATGTGTAAAAAGTTATGTAAATTTCATAAGTTGTATCTTATGCTTTTACCGAAAATTAGACAATTGCTTCGATGAAATATTTTTGCTTTCGTCGACATTTATTGTTTGTTTTCTTTTCTTTTTGAACAACGAAGGAAATACATTCTACATCGATATCGTGTGTATAAACCCGACCGACATATTGTACAAAATAATCCTAAATCACATCACTTACTCAGAAATCTAAAAAATAAAACAGAAATAATAATGTAACAAGTAACAATTTATAGTAATATAATAACAATTACTAAACTAATCCTTCTGACTGGCAACTACTGTTTCTTAGACTTAGGTTATTACTTCGCCTCTTAGGACATTAAAATAGCAGGTATACTTTCATCAACAACAACAATGAGAGTAATAAATAAAAAAAACCTAAGAAATAAAAGCCAAAGTGTCTTTCATTTCGTAATTAATCATCGTTTTGTTACTCCTTGCAAAACAGTACAGTATTTGTAGCTTTAACAATTTTAGACTTTCGTTTCATTTGTGTGCATAATAATGACGGAAACAAAGGGCTAAGGACATGAATTTACAAACGCTGGTATATTGCACCAGTGCTCTTTCAGTATTTGGGTTATTGTAAAATTGCTCTATAAAATTCAACGGAAAACACGTTGAAGAAGAATAGGAGGAGTCACCAACGGACGAACTCTTTGTATTCTTCGTTAACTGAAACCCTTTTTATTGTCTCGTAACCCAGGATTATGCTAAAACTAAACGTGGCAGATTGTATGAGGCGCGCACTCAGACCTTTCGAGAACATGAAGAGGCCCTCTTCGCGCCACAAATCTCTGAATGCCGTCCTCATCGACTCCAAGCGCTGAACCTGCAGTCTCGCTCGGACCACGTCCAACGGATTCGTTATGATCGTCGTGCTGAAGCCGCCCAGTGTCCCGGCCACCGTCTGTATCAATAAATGGGACACCGATTCCGGCAAAATCTTATGCATCTCGTCTGAAATTTGTAATTGACTTTGTTAAACTTACTGTAAAAGGTAAAAGTGAGCGAATTTTTAGTGTGGTTTTCGATTTTGAACTGGGTTTTAGATGTTTTTATTATTAGTTGTACTAAGTCATTTATATACTTTGCGCTTTATTGTTTGTAGTGTGAATTTTATTGTTCACATTTACAAGCAGGTTTGTGTTCTTTGTAACACCGAAATTAAGGTACGTAACTTTATTACCTGCTTGCAGTTTTAAGTGAAAAAGCTATAAATTTTCATAATTGCCAATTATTTTAAGTTTTACTGAGACTTAAAATGCAGCACTTTGCAAAAGCTAAAGTTGCAGTTTTAGGTTTTTCTTTCTCCAAAAAAGTTTTTAAAAAATCACTAAGCTACCTATTTTAAAACTGGGGTAATGTTTTTTATCATCCGCAAGACCGGAAATTTGGCGTATTATCAAGATTTATTAAATTCATCAATTCCTCAGAAAAAAAAATGGTAGGAAATTAAAGCGTTTTTGGTGGAAAAATAATATTAAAAAGGCATATTTTGAGCAAGTTAGGGAAAGATCTGCACCAACTGGGGTGTCCTTAAACTTTTGCAAAGAATTACACTTATCCAAGAAAAAAAGGCACTCTCCAAACCTAATATTTCAAAGTGATGAAGCATTAAACATTTTTTTTAGCTTTTTAAATATCAAAATTGCCCATAAGAAACTGTTTTAAATTTATATAAAATGGAAGGAAAAGGACAACTGTAAGTGTTGAAATGAATACTGAAGAAGATATTAAAGTTACAAGAAAGTTGACATTACCTTGATATAGATGGTAAAAAGCCCACCAAAGAGCAGAATTAGGAACATAGGTGCATAAACTAGCGGTATACCCTCTATATAAACCAATAAAACCATCAGTTTTTAGGATATGCTTAACAACTTCGGTTGTCAGATGCAGCTTAGACTCTCTAATATCATGCTTGAAACCTAAAGGATTTACTTCCACCTAAAAAATACCCCATTTTAATGAAATCAAGAAATATGATATGAGACAGCTCAACTAACAGTTGGATCTTTGGTATGCACACCCATCATCATCAAATGTTGACTAATCACATCAAATGGCACAATAATGGTTTGTCCAACAATTGAAGCACAACCACCAGCTACTAGAGCTCTCACCCTTGAGTCTACATCTCTTTGAGCTAACACATGTCGCACACCTTCATAGGTGGAAACATAAAAGACTCCTGAAAATGCAACAAATCATTCGCTATTCTTTAAATTTAATGCCAACATTTAACATACCACTAAATATTTGCACAGATGATATCCAGAAGCCTCTGTAAAGTCCACTAAATCCTTCGTAAGTGAGAATCTTTCTGTAGGCGTCCAGCATACCGGTGTACATGTGGTTGTGCTTCTGAATTTGCAGTCTAGTTTTGATAAGGGTTAAGGGGTAAAGGGCACAGCGAACACTGAATGAACTAAGCATGGACAATGGGAAAAATTTGGTCTTGTCCATCATCTCCCATTCAATGGTGCGAATGTAATCCGGCTGAATTTCGACAGGTGAGGCCATCGCGAATGATGAAGATTCTTATAGAATGATTTGCGGCTTCTCAAAATGAAAATTGCTATGATATCATTATTGCTTTGATGGTGAAATATTTGTACTTTTCACAGAAACGCCTCATAACGATACGACTCGGGGGCGCCTCTTTTCACATACCATCAGAAGGGCGGTCATTTTGTACAATTATGAGCGACAAGCACAATTTACGTTATCATTATTGATCAAATGAGAAGATTTGCTAAAAGAATTTTCTTAGAATGATCAACCTCACTCCTCTTAAAGCACACTCTCTGCTGTTATGGGACTTTGTCTTCTTGACATTTGGCATGTGCACTTGTTTTTGACGTGTAACAGTCATATGTTGCAAATAAATACGAATATTTTACCCTTTTGGTTTACCCCAGTTAACCGATTATTAGTTTCGTAATTTGTTTATCGAAAGATGTTTTATGTTTTGCATTCGCGCACAAGACAAGGTTAATGTTTACTTTAGTTTTTTTTCCTGTTATGGACTGACAATGTGGACAGTGGTGCCACCACAGTGAACTTTGCACCCAGCCCCAGACTGCACCTGTTTTTCTCCTTTTAAGTTTTTTTTTTTTCCATTACTATCATATGAATAATTGAAAATTATTTAAAATTCAAGTTATTGTGTTTTTAGTCATACAATATTTTATTTAGGTAATACAGGGGGATTGATTGAACCGGTCTGTTTAGGTGTTTTATGCACCCCCACTATGTAATTGTATAATAATCGCAATACTTTTTGGTAAACTTCTTTGCATTCTGAGATTTACGATCACGTTCATAACATAACACCACTAGTGATGTAAATTAGTCAAAAGACCTAGGGACTTCGAAATATCATGTTGGTGAATTTACATAATTATTTTTCACTAATTTTTGGGACGACATGTTGACACACGTTTATTCCGACATTTCATATGCAAAATTTATGCAAAATTTTAATTAGTTATTGTAATGTTTTCTACATTTTGTACATTATACAGGGTGTTTCACGAGAGCGGGAGGGCATCGATGTACACTGCGATCATTTAAGTAGTACCCCCCTGCTAGTTTCTGAACTAGGCAACTTATAAAGCTTAAATTCTAGAATATGTATACAGGCACTAGTCCGCCCTTGAAACTGTCAAAAACAGTTGAACACAACCATAGGTGGCGCTGCAGCGGCATTTAATGACATTTTTAAAAATGTAATGATATACGTTGTGATACCTCTTTTTAAAGCTTATTTCAAGCAGAATTCAAATCCGTATTTATTTTTAACTTTGGCCGCTTTAATTAGTAGAATTTTCTCCTTGAAATCTTATGAGCAAATTTCGTAGTGGAGTCCATTCTGCCTTAATTATTTACTGTTGCCATGGCAACATATGAAACAACAACCAAACAAACCTTAAATTGAAGTAATAATAATCCTTTTATTAAGGAATCAAAATGAGAATTAAAAATGTGGGTGTTCCATTTAAAAAGAATGGAAAAGAAAAAAATATGTTCGCTTTTATAGTTCTCCATATATTGATGCCCTCCCGCTCTCGTGAAACACCATGTATGTACAGTAGTAAAACACC
This sequence comes from Holobus sp. GC000080, assembly GCA_030556065.1. Lineage (NCBI taxonomy): Eukaryota > Metazoa > Arthropoda > Insecta > Coleoptera > Staphylinidae > Holobus > Holobus sp. GC000080. The sequence continues at coordinate 11,599 of JASKGO010006618.1, forward strand.
ATAATTGCATTTATTTTGATTATTGTTTAAAGTGACTTTGTTTCCAAAGAAATGTCAATTCTTTTAAAAAATGACGATATATTTCTAAATCATTCCAAAGACCAATTCTAAATCATGGCAAAGCATTAGAAGGTATTAAAGTTATTACAATTTTCGCTATAAAAAATAGTCAATAAATATTTTAAATAAAGGAAAATAAATTACCTGAAAGTAAATCGTTGAAAATTTCCACTTTATTCGTAATTTTGGTACTTGCAAAATTCACAAAACTGCCGCTCTTCCTACCTCTTAATCGACGTGAAGTCAACTGAATTAATTATCTTATTGTGGAGTCGAATTAAGAGAGGAAAAAATGGATCTTTATTTTTTAAATAGGTATACGCATATCAAAATAAGTAACTTTTTGGTAATAAGTAAAGCTTTAAATAATAAATACCATCGAATTAATTTAATGCAAGCAGAAATAGTAACTTATTCTGTAGAAAAAACTCTATAAAAAAATAACATTGCCACTTAGTTTATACAGGGTGGTCATTTTTTCAACCTGTATATGGGTAACTTCTACAGTTTTAAAGATAGATATCCTGAATAATAATAAAATAATGAAAGAGAACAAAAGCGAATATTTTTAATTCGTTTATTTTCGTAGGTCCTTACATACGTCTACGTCACATTATTGTAGATTTTACATGAATACATACAAGAAATTTGCTTGATTATTCGTGGGTAAAGTAATAATGTTACAAACAACACAAAAATGTACCCAGGCTGTGTACAAATAAAACGCAAATATCTCTAAGGACAAAGACTGAAAGAGATGACAATAAAAAAATGCCACACAGAGTAAAAAGTAAGAACAAATATTTGATGATGATCTGTACACATCCTGTATACGGAGAATATTCCTATTTTTTTTTTTATACAATATACAATACCCACATCGTTTTTAAAAATTTGATTAAAATTCGAATACATTGGAAACCGAAAAGGAGAAAGAAAGTATACTTGCAGGTAACATATAATATATTTGTTACACATTAGTTAGAGCATATTGATTAATAATAATAATAGTTGTTGTGGAGTATTATTTATTAATTCGTTTAATGCTTCTTCTTATCTCCTTTTTTGGCACTCGCGCCCTTCCCATGTTTTTTTTTTAAACGTGTTGTTGTTATTCATTTTTGTGTGTGTGTGTAATTAATTATAATTACAATTACATCGTATCAAATAAACCGCTGCCATTAGATCGATCAACAACTTTTTTCTTTTGCGTTATTAATATATCTCTAATATGTTATAATGTGACAGTCAGTATTTGTTTTTACACATTTTCTCGTATATTAAATATTCTTCATAATGAAAATTTGTAATAAGGATCGAAAAAGGAACAACGCAATTGTTTTCTTTCAGATTCGCAATCATACAAAACCGTCATTACAAATATCATATCCATAATTTGCTTATTACTGTTTTTTCTTTCTTTAAAAAATACTTATTAAGGTACTTATTATAAACAATTTGAGCTTCGGAATAACTATAAATATGCTTATTACGCTCCTACAGCAGGAGAGTCTGCAGGAGAATCAAAAAGATTTTTCTCTTCCATTTCATTTACTTTGTTTAAAAAATCTTTAAAGTTAACAATTGTAATAATAATTTCTTTAAAGTTAAATATTTCCTCTTCTATTTTGTTTTGTTTAGATTATACTCTATGCATATGACAATAGTGATTTCATTCGCCCCATTTAAATTTTGGCGACGATAACAAAACTTGTGCGATCGAATGTCGTTCCGGAAAGCAACTACAAAATAACTCTCTTAACGTTAAATCCTTAAGTTAGGAAATAATTGAAATGTCTTTATTGCATATTAGCTAGATGTGTGTGCGGCAAACAAAACATTTTCTTTTAATTTACAGGAAGTTTGCTGCCAAATGGCTCGCCATAGGAAACCCTAAATCAAAAAGACTAAAACCCAATTGCCTGAATAAACATTACAAACTTTAAAAAAGGAATAATTATGTTATTTTAAACAATCAACATTATAAAAAATCTATAGAAATGATTTAATTGAATTGATTAAACTACAATAAAATTTCTTATAAATTTCGACCGCATTTTTGTTAGTCAGGATTCGGATGGCAAGTAAATATTTCAGTAAACATCCTGTATATTAATCGATTTTAATATATCATCAATAATATAATATTGTTTGTCCTAAATATAATATATTAATAACGGGTCTATTATTGGCTAAATTGTCGCTAATTTCTTTGTCGTTAAATCGCAAAACCTATTGCATTTGCTACTGATTCGAATTGCTGCAATATTAAGTCGTAAATATCCAATAATTTGTTCATTTATAATAAATCGAATAATTAAACGTAAAATTATTTGAAAAAAAAAATTGTGAGTATCTAACATTCAAACGAGTCTAAAGAAATCACAAAAAGGAAAAACGTACATCAAAATTGAACAACGATGGGATTATTGCCTACATAAATGCATATTAAGACCGTTTTGTTTTGTTTTTTGTTTTTATCTGTGGAAACGAATGCAGGAAATATATCAAAAATTTATCTAGTTTGATTTAATTAACATTCATTATCATCTAGGGAGAATAAATTTTGGGTTATAACCGAATTGTACCTTTTATATTTTTTTATAATATTATGATTGTGTTATATATAAACCGTTACAATCTAGAAATATAGCAAGCATGCTTTTTGATTTTCTCTATTTGTTATGTTTTTCCTTTTTTTTTTTAGTTTGTTTGTTTGTTTTCAAAGGTTCGCTTTTTCTTTGCTTCGTGAACTTTTTGTTGCCCTTTTTTTAATTATCATTTTTAGTATGTATAGGTTTTCTTTTTGTGGCAAAGGGTTTCATTTTTGTCTAGTCGTTTCCATGTCTTTTAAGCGCCGGATGCGAAAATTAAGGATGAAACGAATTGTGCACTTCCAATCCGCTTGCGGTATCTACTAAAGACTTACGCGAAGAACTCAGCCCTGAGTCCCTGCCCTTGCGCGGGAGAGTGGTTGAGGATGCCTCTAAACTACTGTCTCTTGGTTTCCACACAGGCGACCCTACAACACACTTTAGTCAATTTCCGCAAATCTTCCTTCATCTCTAATTATTATCAGATCTTCTAAAGGCTAATATGCAATGTCCTTTCGTTTGCTCTCTCTCTCTGGTAATGTAAAGTCTTTCCTCATCATAATCTTTCTAGTTTCTTATTTCGTTTTCATTTCCTCTGATTTTGATTTTTCAAATAGTTATTTTTTTTAAATTGAATGTTTGCTACGTTGATTGTTTTAGTTTTCGAATGCAAAGCGAAATTTATTGACTAATTCGAAAGAGCAAACAATTTTCGGCTCTTGTTGGTCCGAATTCAATTATTTTTGGACAAAGTAAATATTTAGTTGGTTTTAATTTTTAATTGTCTCAAAGTTTGTTATTCAATATTGATTAAAAGTTAAAACAATATTGAATTTGTTATCGAAAATGTTTATTTAATTCTGAAGTGTATTTATTTTAACATGGTTTTAACCTTTTTTATTTTAGATTTTTCCTTTAATTCAAAAGAAAAAGATTAAAAAACATTATTTTGTTAAAGTTAAAATTAAAAGAATAATTGATTTTGTTTTTTTACGAAGAAACAAATTAAATTTACAAAATGTAGATGTTAACACATAATGAACTTTAAATCAAACAAAAGTATATTATTGTTAATGAAAATATAGACTTAATAAAAGTTGACCAATTGAGAATAAAGACTTTACATATATCAAATAATTTTTCCAACAATTTAATAAAAACTATTGAAAAGTTGATTGAAAAGCAAATAGAGGGACAGTTACATCACCGAGAAAATAAACTAAGAAAAGCAAAGGCGTTTCAGATAAAAGTTGTCCTTAATATTTTGTTCGAAATTTAAATCTAATCAGATAAATAGTAAATTTGTCCAAAATAGTAAGAGGAACTAACTGAAGCACCTTATCTAACAATATAGGTAATTAGGGTCGGTTGTCGTGAATTGTGTAGAATTCCAATAGACATGTTCAACAACTACAAACAACTAGCCAAACAAGCGGGGGATTGCTAAAAGTGGAAAACAAAATGCACAACTAAACTCTCTACATACATATATCACACAATCAATTAATGAAGCACGCCGCGGGATTCCGATTTTTGAATGGAAAATCAAAAACCAAAGCAGAAAAATCAACAAAATACAACAATTAGCAATTGATTTCATCACATTTGTATTTGACCACACGAGTTTCGGAGAAACTGCGACTCCTCTTAACGGCCCTGTGCTATCCCTTTTCCGTTTTATCACTCTTAGATGACAGATAACATTCGACACAAGTGGGGTTCTCGATGCTCAGGGACCTCGAGGATTTTTTCAGCGATGACTTCATCACTTGCTTTGGATGACATTCGCTGCGTTTAGGACTGGTGTCCGTCGACGGTCTCTTCATGGCTTTCGGACTGACAGATTTGCGTCCGCTGCGCGGGCTACTTTCCTTTTGTCTCGAACGGCCGGGACTCGTTTTGCGATTGGGACTAGTTTTACGCGATTGCGATGGACTCGACTTGCACGATTGCGAGGGACTCGTTTTACGCGACCGATCTTTTTGCATTTTCGGAGAGAGATTGGGAGATTTACGGTCCTTTTTCTGCTTACCTAGTTCTTCCACCTGGATCGGATGGTAGTTTTCCGGTTGGTGCGATGATTGTATGAGGCGCGCTTGACTTCCCGTACTTCCGGCCGATAACGTTGACGTTGTGCTGTTTAGGTGAAATTAGTTTATTTGAGTGTGATCAGTGATAAGAGTTACCTTAAAGTCAAATGATTTGGGGTTTTTCCAAGGCCTGATTTCTTATGGGATCCTCCTCCTTGGGACTCTTCTTCCGTTTTATGTTTCATTGTATCTTCGTCTAAACAAATTTTCCAAAATTCTTATGACCTCATAATTTTTTATTCAGTTTTTTTTGTGTGTGCAAAATAGACAAAATGTATTATAAAAAATAACAATAAAATTCAGAAGAGTGTATAAAATAAAATTGCAATTAGAATAAGAATTCAGAGAAGCTTATGCTCAAAATTAGCTCACAATTATTTAAACAATACGAAAATAACAACCAAATTGTAAAAATGTTTTTAATTTACAAAAACTAAATAGTAACAAACATAATTTTCTAGAATAATAGTTGAATATTGGGCGAATAAGCTATAAAAGTAGTGTTACCTGCGGCATCCCCAAGTGTTTTACTTCTCGATCTGAAAGTGGTGTTTTGATCGTCGCCATCCTGGCTATTATCATAATCTATATTTCCAGCGGAATGTCTCTGCGATGACTTAGATCTTTTCGTTTTCCCTAAAGTGTGTGATCCTTGAGCGAGCGCCGCTTTCGAGCTAGGTCTCTCCAACGTCTGACTGTTCATCTTGAGCGACTCCTTGTGACCCGTAACGAGCAGGATTCCGGGTCCTGTGCCCGGTTTCGTGGCCGGTATCGACATATTACGAACCGATTCGCGGATAATTTGCCTAATGGTCTTCAAAAATGCATTCCTAAAGTCAGCAGTGCTGAAACACACCGAGACACACACACACACATGAAAATAACAAACGGAAAAGTTCAAACGTCAATAGAAATATTCTCTCGGAGAAAGAAGCAACAAACGGTGCGTGTACCTGTTCGATAAGACGTAAACTTTTTCCGACCTTCTTTGCAATTGACTTCTTAAATGGATCAATTCCCATAGGAAGTGCGAATCCATATCTTTGGCAGAAGAAGCTCTCACTTGCACTTCCGTCACCGGAATCAATACTTGATAACGAATTATTTCGACTTCTGAGGCACTTCCTTTACTTGCGACACCCTTAACGCATAATCGAGGATATAAATATCTAATGCCGATGAATTTTTAAAGCACTTACCATTAACTTCTTCTTTTGTCGCAGGCGCTCCTTGCAGAGGAACACCACAGCCGACTTAAAAACAAAGCACATTGCGTGCAACTCTAGGCCCTTTTTGATTTTGCCGAGGAAGTCGGAAATATTGAGCCATTCAACGCCGCCGTAGTATAGCAGGTCGCCGGGACTGAGGTCGATTGGCTGCTTGCAGGATTTCTGGTGTTGTCTGAAGAGATGATCGAAAATAGCACCGTATTCTTCGTGGATTCGCTGCATTTCGTTTATGTGTTCGGCTACTTTTTCCATTCCCTTTAGGGCTTCTACAGATCAACAACGTTTAGAGTAAAATATGAATCCAGCATCGGAAATATTTTAATTTATGATGCGCAGAAAAAGACACTAACCCACTAAATGAAGATGTTCGTCAGTGTTGGGATCAGTCAAATTTCGTAATTGTTGCAAAAGCAAAGGGTACTTAAGTATCCTCTGAATTGGTTTAATTAAATACGATTCTAAAGTCGACGAGTGCTGCTGTTTTGGATTACGAGCAGCTAAAAATTCCTGTAACGCTTGATTTCCTTCATCTGTAAGCGCAAATAGCGTTAATTTCCCTGAGCGCCCGTAAAAAGAATAGTGCAAAACTTACTGGGATGAAGAACTTTTTGAGCTTTGCTATGACTGGCACAGAACGAACTGTACAGCTTAAAGTAATTAACATAGTACAAAAATGCATTCCCAATAGAGAAGAGTATATTCTGTAAATCAAACACAAGCAAAAATAACGAATTAATTAGTAATTGGGGAAATGAAATTAAGAATGGGCATTTAACCTTGTATTGATTGGGATAATCGAATTTGTGGAAATCGGATTCAAGTTCTAAGGCGTCCTCGAGATTCTGCAAAAACTGCCGCTGAAAGGCGACAATTTCCTGAATGTTGCCAAACAAGGCGTTTATTTCCGCTCCGGATAGGAACGTTTCCCTCTTCAGCGGCTCCAAGTAGTTTTCGAGCAGATTATTCAAATGCTGCACACAATAAAGGCCACAACTGTAAATTACCGCCGATTGTTTAAAGAAGGAAAATGGCGAGAACAAACCTTAACATAAGTTCGCTCCGTCTCGACGAGCTCCATTATAACTTTTCGCAGTTTCTCGGCGTCGCTCAACTGCTTCATGCCGCCTCCCATTTGCGTCCCGCAGAATATGCTGCTCGTCGGACTCGACTTGCGCGTCTCAACAGGTGATCGGCAGAATCCAGTCACTTGTTCAGCCGTCTTAAGCAGATTCTCGATCTCGAATGAGTTGGTCCTCGATGTGCTCTTTATCTCGCCAGAAGGCATCGACACGTCCGATTCAAATCGATCTTTACCTATTTTACATAATTCGATTTTTTGCATAAGACTTTAAAAAGTTCTTAATAATATAAAAAAGTAGAACTTTAAAGGATTTCACAAAAAAGCCATCTAATGAAATTGAAAATTGTTCTTTTCCTTGAAGCAATACAAAGTCCTTTAAATTTCAATATCCTTCGAGAGGATACATAATATCTGCGTCGTAAATGCCAATATTATTGATTGTATAATGAAGGAGGGATTGAGTACCTGGAGCCGGAACTATAAGTCCTGATATCATCTCCTCGCTTATGGCCGGCGGCTCAGAGGGGGGCGGCGGACAAACTAGGCTTTCGATGATATCGTCGGTGGCCCTTAGGATCGAGGCAACTTCTGGCGGTTCAGTTCTGGATGAGCGCATCATCATGCAAAGTGCAAGCTCTTCTTGGAGTACGCTTTCCAAGTACATCATATCCAAATCGGATACTATTGCGCCGTTTATCACTATTATTTCGTCCCCTTTTATGATACCTGACAGTGTTTATGAATATTAGAAATTATTGCAGTGGAGAAGCGAAGTGTGAATAAATCGCTTCGTTTTTTCTTTCTTTATTACTATATCTCTTTCTTGAATGACTTTTTTTCTCCGCGTAAATTATTTATAGTCTTTGCCGTTTTCTTTAATATTTCTCGTATAAATTATGCTTGAGAAGGTATGGTGTTATTTTTTATAATTTAAAGCTTTTTTTATAAAAAAAAAGCATTTGTCAAAGCAGTGCAACAAATGTTTTTTAAAATTTATTTTCTTCTGTTAAAAATTACAAATAATTTATGATATTTCCACGTAAATTGAAGTATTTTTCAATTTTATTTTTGAAGTTTAATAAATGAGGAAAATAGTTTTCATATATTCTGGCAATTATATGAAATAACAATCTGTTTTGAAATGGCAAAACTTTTCTTGGGAAAGTTAAAGGGTTTATCAGCTTACAGTTATTCTATACATAAACGAAAAAACTGAGCAACTTGACGTAATTCACATATATCCAAGTTAGTTGTTACTAACAAAAAGTATTTTTTCATCGTACACACGTACTGAACGAATGACAAAGAAGAAGCGACAGAAAACTTACCGTTTTGCATGGCGACGCTTTTGTCTTCGACTCTGCTCACGTAGCAGCAAAGTTCATCCTGTCTGTCCGCATTTTCCACCAGTTCTGCCTCCACGCTGAATCCCCACATTTGTTCCAGCGTGCTCCGCGATAATTCCACTTGGTATAATATTTTGGCACATACTTCAACGACTTCGTGTGTGTGTAACTGCAAAGAGTGTTTAAACGGTTAAAACGCACGCTCGAAGAGTAAAAGCACACGAATTGAGAGATAAAGTGGAAAAAGAAAAGAGAAGAGAAAGCTTACATAAGTTGCTATCAAATCACTACGATGTGGCACAAAGTAATTATGGTCTTCCATATCTTTTCGTTTCTTGACACGGATGAAATGCTCCGTTGAGTTGAGGCTTTTCTTCGAGCAAGCGCTCGCTAGGAATTCTTCGACGGACATTGCGTCTCGCATGAAAATCGCCACGAAAGAGTTATCGGGCAATGCCACTTTCACTGTATTCTCCGATTCTTCCCTAGAGTTTACCTGTAATTTTGATCAACTTTTGCTTACACAATCACCTATAATGTAACCTAGGGCTTTATACTATACATGCGGAAATAGAACGGTAAAGACCCGTCGTATAGGTAACAGCTTTTTCCAGCTTTTTTAGGATTTCAAACGGATCTAGACTTTTATTCGATTTACGCGCCGCTATTTTTCGGTATTACTTTTATACCTCACAGTTTCAATTTTTCTTTTCCCCCTTTTTTCTATTCTCATAAATAGTACACCCCTTTTAGGGGTTTCTCTTTAAATTATTAGAGAAACATTCATCACTTTATTTTTAATAAGTATTTATCAAAAAAAAGAAAAAAAAAATAGAAAAAAATCACTTTTATTTTTTGTGTAATTACAATTTACTATTTACTGTGGATGTAGCAAAAATTATTTATCACTTTAATATACAGGGTAGCCATTTTCTCAACCCGTATATGGGTAACTTCTACTGTTTTAAAGATAGAGATTCGGTTAAATGGGCAAAAATGGGCAGAATTTTACTCTGAATTTAAACACGTCTTAAAAAATCGGCGATATTTTTGATAATTTGTTCCAAGAAAACTATTTGACGTAGAATCAAAGTAATAATTGTTCCTAATATATATTTTCAACTACAATCCAAATAGTTTTTTTTTAATTTCCATAGCTTGCTACATTTTTGAGATAAAAAATAAAATATAAATGTTTTTTTTAATGTAAACTATAGTGGGCAATGTATCAAAAGCAAATAGCTTATGTTTTTCTGATTTCAACGATATAAAACTTTGTATGTTTATCTTTGAAAATTATTATTAAACTTTAAAAAGCATATTAAATTGAAAAATCTGAGTAGCTGTGATATTGAGATTTGTCCATTCAAAATGACGTCACACATGGCACTCTACGATTAAAAAGGTAATCCAAAGAATTTTAGAAAATATGTTATCATTAATTAATTTTAAAAGTTCCACTTTTTACTTGTATACTATACTGTATACATATTTTATAAAAAAACATTATCAAAATCATTACAAAGGTAGATGAAAATATTTTTAAAATTGTCCATAGTTTTTGGAAAAATAAATCGGATAAATATTTTTTTTATTAACATTTATTTCGGTTTGGTTTGGTTCAAATTAATTCATCCAATTATTAACAAGCTTAAATTTTGTTTATTAATTAATACCAAAAATTAACACTTTAAATTCGCAATTAAAACCTTTGAAAATTTGCATCTTTATATCGTTTTATAGGCTCAAAGAGTTCACTCGTATGTTCGCACTATGTGCAAATTTTAATAAACTTATTAAAACAGTCTCTTTTGCATTTTTATAATTATTTTTTCAACCCGTTTAGTTCCATATATCTATAATTACTAATATTAAATAAATATGTAATTTTTAAAAATAAAATATCAACTTTCTACTATTACAAGCGGAAATAGATGGTGAGTGCTTTTTATATAAAAAGGGAATTTTTTTAAACTTAATCAAACTTCTTCAATCTAAAAAAAGAAACAGGCAAACAATACTTGACCCCGTCTATAAACGACAAAAAACTTTAATTGATCTGGAAAAAAAGGGCTACCTGCATGGATCTTCTGCTGGACCCACTGTTGGATCTCGACAGCATCGGCGGTCTGCGCTTTGTTGCTCCTCTGCCGGCTAACAAGTTGTTTAGAAGCGAAGGACTTCGAGCGCAAATGAAAGCATGGAACGAGGATACGGTGAACACTCCCAACTTGTTAAGGGTGTTCTTCGTTGCTCTGGAGACGTGCGTCAGGAGAGACTGTAAACACAAATTACAAACAAATTGGAAAGGCGAACAATCATCGCATCGATGCTCGATCTACATCCAGTAGTATATCTATATGTATATGAATAGCTGGATACATAGTGTGTGTGTGTGTGCGTGTGGGGAGGGGGTAGCTTTAAAAAGAATAGAATGGGCTGAGAGGAAAATCCAGGACTGACCTTTGGATTAGGTAATTCGCCACTTTGCAAGCTGGCCATATAACATCGAAGACGGAATTGTTCGCAATGAAGTCGCTCCAAGTTCTCTTCCCATTGAATGACCTGACCTCCTAATTGTTGTCTTGTGTCCGCGTCCGCGACGACCGATTGCTGCATTTCAGCCATATGTTTCAGCTTGTGGTCCTGGAAAGTTAGAAATACCAAAGATGAAAGTATATGCCATATTCGAGTATAAACAGGTTTCATAAATCAACCGAGCAGGGCGAGGTTAATGATGACCCAAATCGGGTACACTTTTTGGAATACTTGATTTCTGGCCGGCAGCCAGCAAAAGAAAACGAACAAAAACGCATTTCATAGTTTTTGCTCACGCGATTTATGTCTTCAAAAATCTGCTCTATTGTGGTTAATATAAACGCGATGCTAGAGTTTTAAACAATAAATACTTTTCATTGTTCTATCTCTACATATAGGAGTACTACTACGGTAAGGGATTTTTATGTTCTAAAAGAGATGTTAATTTTGAAAGGATTGTAAAGGGAGCTTGTTTCAAAATATGCTTCATTGCATGGTTATAAACCTTGCCCATCGTTGGGGTGACGATAGCACTAGTGAAAATCATTTTCTGTTGCCTGAAACATTTAAAATTTCTTTCTTCGATTCAAAACAATGCATAGCCCGTTTTTAACTTAGTAAAGGGTGAAATCAGAGAAGGCCAAGTGTGGTAAGGAAGCCACATGGGGTAAAAACTAAAAACTTTCTAGCTGAATAGTTCTAACATGTGGCGCTTCGGTTTTGCTGTATTTGGTGGAGCGGGGCAAGGTGAAAATTGTTCCTATTTTCCTTTTGTTCCATTTCATCGTATTAGCCTCTTTCCAAACAATCAATGGTTTAAATTTATTATTAATTTTTGAAAACGATCAGTATTAACTGTCTCAACAAGCTTTAACAGTTTTTCTTTATATATTTTTGCAGGCGGTGTGAATGATACGTTTGGATCAACCAAATATTTTTTGTGTTTGGGAATTTTAAAACCAGTCCATTTTTCATCCTTACGATTCAAGACTGATTTCGTTTAAGGTCTTTCTAGCAAATTTTTATAAGTAATCCCGAATGTTGTGGTTTTTTTTTGCATAAATTTCACATTTTCAAATAAGTCAAACAATTAATGTGTATATTGAGTAAGATACGATGTAATTAGATTATTTATTTAATAAGAGTATTTATTTCAATTGCAATTCCAATTCCACAAGCAATTACCGAAAAAGTATTTCATTGCAACTTTGGAGGGTTCAATAAATAATAAAAAAAAAAATGTTTGGAAAATGTAAAAATTGCAACTTGTTCAACGATTATTGAATGAAAAAAACAATAAAATGTAATTTAACAGGAGGCTGTAACCATTCATAAATCGGATGGTTTTAATTTAATATATTCGGATTGTAAATATTTATTTGCCAAAATTAAACCAGAAAGAAAATCCTTTTATACTCTACATATAAATAATAATAATGAAATTGTAAGAAGTTATCAAACTTAATCAACATCGGAAAACAAAAAATGAAATATTGAACATTCAGATCAATATTTATATAAATTCCCAATCTATGAAAAAAAGAAAAAAAAAACTGAGCGGAAAATCACTTACTGTTTCTATAGCTTTTTCAAGTCGGAATATTTCTTCCTGCAGGAGATGTAAAGTTCCCGTTTTGCCTCTGTGTCTGGCGAAGGCGGCGGCGCACGCACTGTGAATACTATTCACCCAGTTTTCCAGCTCGACCTAAACCGCAACAACATTTCACCACTCAGTTGCCAATGTACATACATAATATATGGTATGAACAATAGCAAATACATATGATGGAAATAATAACAATAAAAATAAATAAAACGAGTTATTACCTGACAAGGTGCCTGGAACAGATAGGCGTCCCCGAAGGCCGTGCTAAGACAAAAGATGTAGTCTCTCTTCGGATGCTCAGGAATGGGTTGCATAATAGCGCCGTCGACTATAATAAGATGTTTGGGTGCCGCCTCCACAGACCTTCCTTCGCGCGAGTCGCAAGGATAGAACAGCAGTGTTGTTCCCTTGAGACAGACCCAGTAGCCTTTCCATCCCCTTTTGCGAGCCAGCTCGATTTGGTGTTTCTTCCTCAGTAACCACTTCTTTACGCTCAGAAATCTGCCAAACAAACCAAATTTATTTTTATTTTCTTCCATACTACTTATGTGAGTATACAGATACACATGCAATGTACATACTATATTTATTTCTATATGCAATGGATACATAAGCTGCTGTGTATTATACAAGATGAGGATTGGCAAATATATTTTTCTGTTGGGAAATGAAGAGCTGCAGGTTTTCGTACGTTCCGCGATTCAATTTTCTACTTTTTTGCTTATTCGATATTAAATTTGAAAAATGTATTCAGTGTTGAGAACAATTTAATTAAATTAAAACATATTTTTAGCTGAAAAACACGTTGTCATCAGTTTGAAATATAAATTATATTAAACAAAAATTACATCACATTTCATTATAATTTTGAATCAATTGACCATTTATGGAAATATAAATTCTAAAAATAAATTAATCTACATGTTTATATAATGCAACCAAATAAAATAATAAAGTTAGATAAGGGGTAATTGAAAAGTTCAAAAGTAGTTGAAGTAACATTTTCAATTACTCTTATACC
>JASKGO010006620.1:0-61085 GCA_030556065.1 Holobus sp. GC000080
GCGCAACTCATAATTAATTTTTACAATAAAATAAATCTAAGTATGCAACTCTCTTTTCTGAGTGACACGGAACAACTGTATTTATATACATATAAAACGATAAGAAATAAAACTACCGAATAAGCAAGTGAAAATTTATTACAATGACAAATCGCGTTTGATTGGCGTACACGGCCATCAAAGAGCAGCAGAATTATCGTTGCGAATTATAATTTTGAATGCGCGCAATTTACATGAGCTTGGAAAATTATATACACACACACACACACGAATGACATCATTGCAGCAATTAGATGAATAAGGTCGTTAAGCATTTTCCATTTCCATATGTTAGTTTACGAGGTGCACTTACACCGCGCAACGTCTGTCTCCATGCATGCTAGCTAGATACATAATGCTTGAGTCGTATTTCATTGCGTAAACAAGCAGACTTTTAGCCATTTTAAAGTATAATTCAAAGTTATGCTGGTACCCTCTGATAGTGCGAAAGCCGTCTACATTTTACATATATTTATGCGGATTTTTTTCATTGTTTCGTGTCCTGCATGTGTATTGCCGACTGCTAAAACTATTCCTGACTAATACACAGTCCGTGCATGTTAAATCAAAACGCTTCGCTTTAAACTAATAACGCTTTTCCAATAATAAATTATTTGTGTAGTCATTTATTCCAAGCTGTACATCTGTACGTGTTAGAGGTGGGACAAAGAAAAAGTGGTTATAAATAAAGTGCAAATGTTTCATAAGGGCTTATGATTTACATTTCTATGTGGGCGGCGGTGGTTATTTTCCACAATTTCTGCACAAATTTAACAAAAATTAGTTGAAATGCAAGGATTTCATTTTCTTGTTTTATTTAATTAAGTTTCTTTTATTAGCAGCAAGCTGCAAGCGCAGAATCCAGCAGTAATACTTTTATCGCGCAAGCCCGGTAGTCCAAGATGTGCTAAAAACTAGGTTTGCATTAATTATATTCATCATCGTAATCGTTAATAAACTTTTGATTGAAATTTCGAACCCTTTTTGCTAGCAAAACCTTGCGAAAAATCCACTTAATTTTTTTATTTTTGAAAAAATCTCTCAAATAGTCAAAATTAACGAATATTGCATGCAGTAGTGGAAAAACTACATTAACTGAGTAGAACTAATAAATATTGTGTATGTTATTTTTACTTATATAAATATAAGTCTAACTAATAACAAGCAAAAATATGTTTGCAACGAATCTCCGCTAATTAACAAAATGTTTTGACGTTAGTTCCCCATGAACACTAAAAACATCCTGTTCGATGTTTAGGCAGCAAACAGATTACTAAAATGGCGGCGCTTCCAGAACAACACTATTTTTAACTACCTCCAGATTCCGGTCGTTAGATAACGAACTAATTGGGTTGAAATTAATTGAAGGATGGAAGACCAAAGACGCGATATTTATCTGATTCGATTTAAATGTTGTTGACCTTCTCCTTCCCCTTGCCGCACTCTTAGTTTCATGTAAATGTCCATCTCGGTCCGTCCACATATGCGCATGCATATGCACATATACATTACATTACCCATCTCTACATTGAAGCTGTAACAAATTTTTAAGTGCGCCGCGCGATGTTTAACTTGGAAATTGTTTAAAATGGAAGTTTCCTTTTGGGAAATTTATGTTGATTGTGCTTTTTTCCATTCGTGAAAAGACCGATTGTTGACTTTATACTTTAACACGTAACTGACTTCCATTTAGCTGCTTACATAAATATTTGTTGTGCTTTTAAGGGTGAAATACTTGCGCTCTATTGACTTTACTAAATTATTAAAATCCACCCAATATGGTCGTTTATGGGGATATCCATTAAAAGGCCACTTTGGCCAATTTGTTTTCAGCAATTTAACGAGAGTTTACTTTTAAGCTAAAATTGGCAAATATTTTTTTCAGTTTCAGAAACAACATTTTGACATTTCGTTGCTGGAGTTATTGTAGTAAGTTTTCTCATTACTTTTTTTTTTACTACGTTAGGAAGTTCATTTGAATGTATATGATGATTGATAAGTTTTCAAATGGGACACGCTCATTATTAATGAGAACAAAAGTTGGTCACTTTTTGTCCTTTCGAAACAAGCACTTAAAGTGTTCTAAAAACAGCCAACAATATCTTAACGTACAATTTAAAGTTTCATCAGAAAGAATATATTGACGTCGGAAGCAATCTAAATAATTAGTTTTCTAGACTAAAGACGTATACAGATATGAAAAGTTAATAAACCTTTGAAAAAAAAAATGTTATAGGTAGTCTATTAAAAGATGTATATCCTTCAGTTTAGAAATTAGATAAATGTTATTTGATAGTGGCACCGCGATTCATTCCTTTTCGCTACATGCATACAGAGTCGGTATTACATACATCTAAAAATAATATAGTCATAATAGTGCACACACAAGTAAGCTGCTTAAGATGACTTGACGAAAGTATCAATAATTTTTCCGCATAAATTACTAATTATAAAGTTCGGTATCGTTAAATTGTATGCGTGACTGGATCCGTAACAGTGATTCGAGCCGAACCCCGACCTGTCATCGAGTTCCATCCATATTTTCAACACACACACACTCACACACACAAAACCACATTGGTATATACAGTACCACATATAGGTATTTAAATTCATATAGTTAAATATCGGTACGTATTTTTCCATTTAATCTATGCATGCTAATAGACTATAAATAAATATCATCAACGATAATTTAAACGAAGCCAAACTAACGATCGAAATTGTCTAATGAATCAATATTATGGTACTTAAGAAATTACACACTATCAAATTATGTACAAGAGCAATTTAACGGCACATTTATTAATTTATTATTATAAAAAAATCTCATTATTATATCTTTATCTTCTTGTGGGTGGTTTATAAAAGATCACGACTCCTTTAATAACATCCAAACTTCCAAATTATGAATTTAATGTCCGGGCAACGATAAAGCGCGCGGTTTTTTTCCGCCAGGCACCGAAAAGCAACCCGTTGCGTAAAAACCGAGCCTAATGTTTGTTTAATGTTTTAATAATTACACGCTGCGTTAGATACTTTATTAATTGGCGTATCGGTTGCCCCGGCAATAATTAATTTTGTTTGTACAGTTAGCAATTAATAGTTAGCTGCATTATATCTGTATATGATGTGAAATTGAATAATGTAAAAGTGGAAGCAGTAAAATTTTATCTGGCGATGCTCTCTCTCTGTGTGTTTGTGTAGTGTACTTATTTAAAATTAGATTACCGGTGTACAGTTATGAGTTCTTGCATATGCTCCGGCTGTTAAATGAACACTGCATCCTCATCTGGGCTGCAGCATCAGAAGGGTCATAAAAATGAGTGCTGTGACGTTCTCGCGCGGTGAAACGGACGAAACGAACGCATCTCTCCGCTTGGCCGTTGATGATACACATCGCGACGCCCATAAATACACTTAATAATATTTATTGTTGCCACTCTATGGGCTATGAGTTTTAATTGATTTTGCCTGGATATAACAAGATCATAATGTTCCGCCGGTAGCTACAAGCTAATAAATTAGTTTATATTTATGTCAGCAGCGTGGAATTTTATGTTTCCCGCTCTGAAAATTATTCATGATAAATATACTGGGGTGGCTTGATGAGTATTTTTCCTTGTGATTATCAATTTCCCATATTTAAATGTAAAATTATAAATATACTTTACGAGTGTTTTGCTCGTAGAACACCAAAAACGATTTTGGTCTCACATAGTATAGTATTGTAAGAAAGGGTTTCCTTATAAAACAACTGTATCACCACCCGGCAATTGACACTTGGTATTTAAGACTCATTATCGGTTTGAAGCAGATGCCGATTCCCATAATTAAAACGTGCATATGATGCTTTATGTTGTATCTACGTTAATAAATATTTTAGTCGCGAAGGTTAATTGCCTCCCCGTTTTATACCAATCTGTTTTAATGTTGTAATCTCTCTAACTTATCGAATTTCCAATTAAATTTTGCCCATGCAGCAGCAGCTTCCACAGCTAGTGGGATTTATCCCTTCAACGTATATAAATAACCATTGTTTATACGTCATAAAACGAACAAACATTAACGAAATACAGTTTACGCCGAAGGGAAAACAAACATAATGTTTGTAGGGCCCAGATACGAATGACGACTAAGCATATTTGGCCGATCGTCGAGAAAAATATTTATTTTATAATATTCCGTATATTTAGATGCGGTGAATTTGTATTTTTTGCGGATTTGTTTTATTGTTCTATGAGAATTATAATCTATACCGGATGACAACGATTTTAGGACCACCTCTACCATTTTTCTTTATTCATCAACCGATTTTCATTTAAATTGGTACGCCCATATAAGATGGCATTTACGATTTATTTGCATAAGTTTTGATTTTTCATCACTTCCGGTTTCACTGAAAATGACCCTAACTTTTGATTATTAAATGGCACCTATCAATTTTTTTTCACTTTTTTGGATTCTAGGGCCTTTTTTGAGTTCCAAAATGTACATTTCGTCAATTTTTTATGCGCTCAACGGAAATGGTCTTATAAATGAGTAAGTTTATCAATTTCGCGAAAAATCGTTTGATACGTAAAAAAATTACAAGGGTGACCCTAATAAACTATTTGATACAGAAAATAAATTAAAATTGTCCCTAATAGATATTTTTAAGTACAATACCAATAATTTACCAAAAATTTCATGGCATTCTTGATTTTCAAGGCAAAAAATAAATTTATGTTTTTTTTTTTTAATGGAATAGAGACAATAAACTTACTTACTTACTTACGACTTACTATAGTTGGCTATAGATTTTTCAAATAGGTTATTATTTTCTGATTTTAACTATTTGTATGATTAGCATTAATGATTACTAAAAAAATGAGCAAAAATCATATTTTTCAGGGAAAATAATTAGTAGGCATTGCATTTTTTAATAAGTAATTGTAAATAAAACTTATTAAAATAAAGTTGAGAAAATGGCCACCCTGTATACCGGAGTCAAACACTTTTTTGCATTTTTGTTAAATGCTTTTAAATTTCTTTTTTAAAAAGAAAAAATTTTAAAATTCTTTTTTTCTGTGCAGTAATATTAATACATTTAAAAATCAAGAAAATAAAACATTTATAAAAGTGCATTAAGTCATTAATAATGCAGCATATAAATATTATAAACAATAACTTGGCTGAGCGTAATTGCACAATTCATGTAAACAAGCTCATTTAATTAAAGCAAAAAAACGCAAAGTTGAAAAAGTAGCAATTCCATTATAGAAAATATAGGCAACGAACGTAACGTGTAAACCGATAAGTCGTATATTCATTAATCATTATTATTTACCACTTTGATCGCCTTTATATTCCCGAGTTGTTTTTCCATAACGGTACTAACAATATAATGCTGCTTTGAATGTGCGTCTGCATAATATACTTTATTGAATAGCTTGGTAATGGTGGTCAGCTAATGATAAACATTAAATAAACAATTAAATGTTAGTGACTTAGCGTAGGTTTTGCCACTCATATGGATGTAGTGAATTTCCTTGAACTACTAACTAAATGTACGACGACATTAAATATGCAACAGTTATAGGGACAGTCGCTTTTATACGCTGATATAGTTGGCACAAGCAATATAACGAATGCACTTTTCGTAACCACTGTTTACTGACTCACCTCGTTTACTTACCAATAATATTCAATGCATAATTTCTATTGCCGTTGCATAAACGAGCGAATAAATGATTTATGAATTTATTATCCTTTCATTGCTAACACTTGCAAGCCATTTATTAGTTGCATTATTGCTCGTTACTTACTTATTTGGTAATGAAGCTTTCATTTGTTTTCTTTTGTTACAGCTATTTTCTTAAATCAATTGATTTTATTTGTTTTAGTGTGCTTAAAATTTCAAAAATTTCATAATAAAATGATGACGAAGGAAAGTGATTTAATCCTTTCATTTCTTTGTTTTCCTAATTTTTTTTTAAATAAAATATTTATTATTTTTTTGGATTAATTGGCATTAATAACAATTTTGGTTCATTTCCGGTTAAATCAGGTATGAGTTTATTTTTTATTTTTAAATGGTAACCCATAGTTATTTTCACTTTTTTTTTTAAATTCTGATGTCAAATCCAAATTAAAAATTTGTTTTCCGCTAATTTTTTGTCTTTAAATGCAAAAAAATAAGTTTTTTAAATATAAGTTAAAAAAGTTGATAAAAAATGTTAATTATATGTTTATAAAATTTTTCAATTTATAATTAATTAATGAGAAATTAATGTTTAAGCTAAACATATAAATTTGCCATTTTTTGCAATTAGAAAACCGTATAATCAAATCATTAGCCTTGCACTATAAAAATAAATAACCATTTTAACTATATGCATTGCAAAAATGCATTTTCTTGACCAACATGGAAACAAGAAACCCATACATTATCGAAGATAAAGACCTTGCTCTTAAAGGAATGTAGCGACAAAACAAGATCGCAATTTAATTAATTATTTATTAATATAATTTAGATAATGCTAAAGTGAATGAGAACGGACTTATTAAGCATAATATTAATGCACAGAAGTTGATCGTAAAAAATGTATTACTACCTGTACATTTTATAATATTTTTTCTAAACGACTACCAGTTAGTTCGTTTTGTGATAAATCTATAGAGGCAGTCTCTTGTAATCGATGTTAATTCTGCTCGGGGACTTTTCAGACTATTGCTACCAGACTGGAAGCTGTGTTTCTTCACTCCTTTAGTGCTCCTTTAATTTTTCTCTTTTGACATTAACTATATATTCAGATATGGGTAATGCTTATAATATATAAATGTATAGTTTTCAGGCGATTTATTAATGGTATATAATGATCGACCGATGGGTTCGCTTCTGGTGTAGAGGAGGTATATTAAAGCGATCGATAAAATTCCTATAATTTTTCCGCGATCGAATGAATAGTCGTAAATATAACTCCCATTATGATTGGCGCTTTTCGATTTTAAAAACAGATATTAGGTATTTATTCAGAGATATTTATGAAATTTATAAGGGTATGGTGTTATTATTAAAAAAAATTTGTATATTAGGTTTTTGTTTTAACTCACAACTGATAGTTCTTCTTTTTTTATTGGATAAAGTAAGATTTATGTGTCGTTTTCTATAAAAAAAAGTAAGTTTATAAATGTTTATTACGTTTTCGAACTGAAGTTAAAAATTGGAAGACAAAATTTGGAATTCAAGTTTTATTAGATAAAAACCTAAAAAAACTAATGTAATATCAATAATTAATTTCCTTAAATTGACTTTGACTATTAGAGTAGAGATTTTTAAAATTTAAATTAAATGATTATTCGTTACAAAAATAATAAACAAAATACAGTTGAATATTATTTATACTGAAGTTTCAATAACCATTAAAATGGGGAAAACCATTTTACAAATTTTAATTAGATTAAAAGTTATTTAAGTTTTTTAAAGTCTCAATGAAGTTTACATTGGACGCGCAGAGAGAAAAGGTATTTTTTCAGTTATTATTCAGTACATTATTCAAAACTTATCCAGCGTGGATTATTTAAAGCAATTATTTCATTTAATTAATTTTTTGATTTTCTACAGTGTATTTGGAAACATAATTTTCTTAATTAATTATGATGAATAATATGCTAAATATAAGTAGTATATTAAATTCTCTTTAAAAAAAAAATCAAAATTGTGGCAATATATTAATTAGTTCTAAAGTTATTAAAGTTTTTCCTAAATTTGGATTCGTTGCTTAACCATTTTTTCTTTAATTTTCAAATTGATGCAGTCTCCATGTATTTGAAATGGGATGCACAAATTCGAAAAGTGCTTTTATAAATTTGCTTATGTCTAAAGTAAAAAAAAAACGATTTATTATTTTTTTTTTTTCGGAAAAAATATTAACAGTAAATCGCCATAAGTCGTATTTCAGAAATTTTTAATTTTCATCAATTTCTGAGTTGTAAATAGGGTGGTTAGGCTCAGTTCGTGAATGAGCGACATTGATCAGCAGCGGCAAATTTACAAAGCCGTAAGTGTATTTAACATTCGCAATTTTTTTTTAAAAGTTCTCATTTGATAAATAATAAACCAATTTCAAAAATTCATTTTATATTAAACGATAAATAAACAAAAAAAAATGAAGGACGACAGATAACCAGATTTTTGTTTTTTGTTTCATTTTACACATCTTCTCGTTCGTTTAAACAATACGAAAAGTTCTAATGCAAATTTGGGGATTTGGGGATTTCTTCCCCAAAGTAATAATAAATAAATTGTCTAGAATCAAATGAATCCAATCTTTAATTTTGATGCATTTGTGATTTTATACTGGGTGTTATTATTATTTGTTTTTTCAATTACTCATTTTAATACAATCTTTAAAAAATCGATTTTTACTTTTCTTTTATTCTGGTAGTGATTTTCCCCATTTCCCATCCAAATACAAGAGAGACCATTTATAAAAGAAACCAGTATTGAAGGGAGCGGAAAAAATTTATTGTTTTTTTTTACATTTCTAAAATAAAAAAAACTATTGAAGATGATAAAAGCAGTGTAAATAGCCATGATTTTTTAAAATTAATTGCACAAGTTTTATAAATCTACAACAACTCTTAAGTCGTCAATAAATAAAAATTAACTTAAACCTAATAACATTTCTCAAATAAATTTTCATATTTAGACATAGAATTCATGTTGAACAAAAAAATAAGCAATTAACACTATAAAAAAGACATTGGCTTTGAGAATTTATTGAAAGCTTAAGTGTAATTACTAAAGGATTTAAAATCAACTTTTTCGTGTTTCGAAACGCAAATTGCCTTTTAATAAATCTGAAAGAGATCTAATGGTTTCACTACCTTTGGGATTTAATTGAAGTAAATTAGTTTATATAGCGTTTAGAGAGGAATCTAAAAAGAGTAACGATACTTGTCGGTAGTTTCGAGCAGGCAGCAGCAATAGCATCAGCCGCAGTAAAGCGAAACTAGTTAGTCGTTTGATGTATTTATATAATAAAATCTCGATTGCCACGAGAGATGATCTCTCTTTAATCGCGCGCCACTATACGTCATGTAATCATAATTCCGTTTATGCTCTTAGCGTCAATTTATTTGTTCTTCTGCCAATAAACAAATCATTTAATCGTTTAAAGAAATAACATACATCTCCTTTAATTAAATGAACGAATGAGAGAACAGTTTTTTTGTTATCATCTGAGCAAATTTCGCTCGCCATTGTTTAGCAACAACGGCAGCAACATATTAAAGTGGCAATAGAGAAAGAATGGCAACAAGTATATTGTATATAATTAAGAGAGACCACATTTGATGGAAACAATTGCACTTTATCTACGTTGTGCTAAATTTACTGCACGTATAAAGTAACTAGTGTGGAGATGTGTGTATAGGAAGCATCCACTCTTCTCGGTACATTGTACGTATATACCATACCTACGAGTACATACGAATAGCTATTAGGTACACTCGTTCCATGTATTCTAAATTTAACATTCAGCGAATTTGAATAATTGCTCGGAATTGTTTTAGTGCTCTACTCGTTCTACTACTACTACTAGCTAGCACTAGAATAAATCTATCTGTGTACATTTTGCAGCTTAGTTACTTGTAAGGGCATAATGGCTGTTATTGTATCAACTAATACAAACAATGAGAGGTCTTTTCTTGTCTCTCGCTCGCTTTCTGCATATTATAATATCTGCATGCACATACACACACACACACACACACATAGCTACACATGCATTTACTTATATAACTTGAATGTATAATTTTCTAGATGTTAATCTGTTAAATTGTGAGACTACATGCGCTCTCGATTGTGCCATTGCTACTCTCACGATGCACCTTTTGCGCATTAGTGTTATTATTCAAATGAGCCACGATCAAAAGTCTTTACTGAAATGATAATACTTAAAAGCTTCAATTTCCAACTTAAATTGTTTTCCTATTTGTTCATTTTGCAGTTTATGTTCTTTCTTCATTTACTCTCCGTTTTTTGAAAGAGTAATCAAACAATTTATATATTAAAAAGTAATCTGTAATTTTTTATTTCTTTCTATTTATGAGGAGAAAAACTAAAAGTACAGAATATTTAAAAATGTTTTGATAGATTAATTACTTTATTTAAAAAAGCACCTTGCGTTTTATTTAAATAGTAATTTTTTGTTTTTGGTTAATTTTAAGTCCAAGTTTTTGCAACCAAAATGTCACTTAAAGTTGTCTTCGGGTATCTTAGAAATTCAGACTATTTTAGATTTGAGAATAATCAAGCTATTACTAAATTTTACTAAATTAATTATATTTTAATACTGTTTTTCTTTAGCACAAAGCACAATTTCAATCTGTATTTAGGTAGGTTTTTGACTTGTAACTAATATTCTAAGTTGGTATAAAAATGTCTCTATAAATTAATCACTCCATAATTGTAAGCCTCCTTAAAAGTAGGCTCAAATTAATTGAAAAATAATTATTTTATAATTACAAAAAAATATGCCGTCGCATTTAAAACTTGTCTCGTATTTAAAGTAATTTTTGTTTAATTTGAACTATATGTATAAAAATTCCCATTGCAGCAATTTTAGCCCGGCGCCTTCACTTGCAACAAACACAGATACTGTATTGTACAGCTGAACCTTTGGGATCTTAAAAGTAAATTTTAATTTCCCGATGCTACTTGTGGTAGTACATAAACTGTGCATTAAGAGTTTAGATACGAGTACTTTTTCAGAAAATCCAAATTTAATTTAATTTATTATTTAAAACATAAAAGTATGCTCAGAATTTTTCTCTTTGCAGTTTACAAATTTGCATTTTGTCTCAATAAGAAGCCATTGAAAAGTTAAAAATTAATTAATTATTTTAAATTCCATATTTTTGCTTTAAAATAAATTTATTACATTTTTTTATATAAAATTTTAATTAATGTTATTTTCTATTTCAAAATTTTCAATTTCTTAAGTTTTTTATTAACTGTTATTACTTTAAAATACATTTAATAATTTTTTTGTTTAAAATTTTGATTAAGATAGTTTTCTATTTATAAAATTTTCAAATATATTAAGTTTGTTATTAACTAGCATATTAAAGACAACAAACTTTCTTCTAAAAAAGGTATCCATCATCCACGATTTTTTTTTTTCTAACACAAATAATTAGTTGTAAACTGGAAAATGTTAATTACAAACTTAAAAGCAAAGCTTCGCACGAGAGCCTGCACGATTCGATCCTAAAAAAGGCACCTATTGAGCCATTATCTGCGTTAATAGTTTAGACGCATTATTAATCGACCATTATAATACAATTACCATCGAAGGTATGTGCATGTTACCATGATGCGTGTACGGATATAATAGCAACAACGGGGCAAGCTGGTGTTAAATGTTTAGCTTGTATCCTCCACACACATACACACACACACACACACAGCAAGAGCACAAATTATTTAGGTGTTATGGAATAGTGCATATGCGATGTACATAGGAATGAAGCATCGGAGCAGAACAAATTATTTATTATTATGTAGCATTTCGTTTAATGTGTAATACGTAGGTATATTATAGGTAAAAGTGTGTGCGTTCTGTTTGTCAGTGAGCGAGTGTGTGGAGTCTCTGGCAAGTAATGAAACCTCATCCGCATGCGCGCATTTTAAGCGTCCTTTTATTTATTGCCATAATTGTTAAACTGGATTAATTGTTTCACTCGCCCGTGTAAATGAACACTGCATGCTTTTCTACTGCAGCGTTACTACATTTTAATGATTTGATAAAAATTATTTGGATGGATTCCGCTTTTATGGCTTTTACCTATGCGAGTAATATGCAGCTTTATATTACAAACTACGAATTTTGTAAAACGTATTATACTGCTGTTGGCAAATTGTAATTAATGAAACGAAAAACAAGAAAAAAGTTTTGCTGACAACTGCATAAATAACATTTTTGCTGCTTCGGAGGAATGTTTTCTATGTGTGTGATATGTGTAGATATAAGCATTGCTTAGTGAGCGCCGTTATTAATTTATGATTATTGTGTAGACGTGATAGATTAAATTACATCGTAATTATAAGTAATAAATATTCGTTTATTTAATAGAATATTTGCTGATGATTACAGCAGATCAGATTAATGACCTATAATTATTTGATAAATGCTTCCTTGTTTATTCAGTTTGCCGTAAAAACATATTATTTTTTTAATGTTTAATTGTTTTACTTGTTTAAATAAAAAAATTGAAAATTTATTAAAAGAATTAAAAAATAATAAAAGTTACCTTATCACCCAAAAATCTATTTAAATTTAATTTTTTTAATGATAAAACATCAACAAAATGTTTTATTTTATAAAATAAAACGGATAAATTTTCAATATTTGTTTTCAGCAATTTGAGAACAAGCAGTAAATCAAAATTTCAAAATGCATGAATTTTAATTTTCAAATAAAAATAATCGTGCAGCGATATTAATAAAAATCCACTCATTTATTTATTATTCCCATAATAAACTTTTGCGCTAATAACATTACTGCCAACGTTATTTCAGCGTTCCATTATTTAATGATACGCAAATAACATGTGATAATTAAATGATTAACGCGTAATCGCAAAATTATGTTAATTTTTGTTTACGTTTCGCATTAAAACAATCGTTTGTTTTAGTGCTATGGCGCTTATTCGGACTTATATTTTCCAATTCACTCATATCGGCCATAATAATAATGACCATTATTCATCGATACTGGATCGAAAACATAAACGTGCACTCTTTGAAAGTATAATATAATGTGTCCGTTTTCATAATTTCGATCCTGGATTCTGGGCAAAGCAAAACAATTGGGCTCGCGATTGATAATAGCTTTAATTAGTCTGGCGACCATTAAAATCGAGTTTATTCAATTTGACCAAACGAAATCATTTCCATTTAGTCATTTTATAGGCATATAGGCATTATATTTTGTGAGGCTACATATATCTTATTTATTAGTTTCGATTTCGGAAGATTTCAAATGCCACGCTAATGAAAAAGCTAAACGATCGTTAAAATGAAACAACAACAAAAAAAGGCAAAAGAAGAAACAAGAAGGAGGATAAATGTACTGCTCGGTTTTTATTGTCGGCAATTTATTTAAAAGTCCATAGGTATAGTTCAAAACCATTCAATGACTGTAATTATGTAAGAGAAGCATTAATAAATGTCTCATAGAAAACTTAGAGTACGAATGGCCGAATGGCCAGCAAATATAAAAGGTAGCTTGTGTATGTGAGCAACAGATAAAGTCAATTAAATAGCAATATGTAATTTGCAAGAGGACTGCGAGGAGCAAAGAACTCGCGCGGAGACAAAAATAAAGTATAACTGCAGTTCGAACTAAGTAGAGTGGATATTTTATGTTGCGGAGTTTCATCCGAGTCATAGTTAGTTATACTATTTCTGAGACCGGATACAGAACCGTTGTCCGTATAACTAGTTTTCTTCTTCTTAAGTATTTATCTCGGTTCAAAGCAGAAAACTACAAATACCGAGAATTTATTCTCATCAGCTCTATATGAAAAAATTTGATTCGGTTCTTTACCATTAAAAAATATTAGATAGGATTACAATTTGATTTCTGTAGCCTCCAGCTTAAATTTGTTGCTTTTTTTTGCTCATTTTTGGTTTTTGCAAATTTTAATCATGGTATTTGAACGTCTAATAGATTGAAATAGTGCTTAGTTATAATGTAAGCAATAAAAAAGTGGTTTTTATTTCGGTTAATTTAGTTGTAAATCAAAATTAACTTATGTAATGAAACACCATTAAAATTGCATTTTTTACAATAAAAATTCTCAACAGACTTAAATATTATAATTTATTCTAAGGGTAACCATAAAAAATAAATAAAATAAAGATTTTCTTAGTACTATCAGGAGTTAATTAGTAATAAATTGCTGAAGGCAGGTGATTTCGCCTATTTTCACAAGGAAGTCAGTTGTTGCATAGCTCTCTGTCATTGAAGAAGCAATTCTGAGATTAATTGGAAAATTTCCCTCATGTAATTTATCTTATCCATAAACATAAAAGATGCTTTTTCTATGTACGCTTTATTATTATTATATCTAACTTAAAAAGCCAGTCGTAAATATTTTCCGGTCGGTCTTTTGGTAAATATTTGGTTATTAGAATTTTCTTTGTGCACTGCATTAATAATTAGATTATATGACTTTTCAAAGCGGCAGTCGCTTTAATAAAAAATAAATAAAAGAAAAAAGGGAATCATTTTTTCCTTTGGAAATTATTTATTTGGGTATTAAAGTTTAGAAGACGTGTAAGCAGCATATGCCTAATCAAAATGTTGTGGAATTATATAAAACGTACCGAAATAGTGTATATCGACTTAATTTATAACTTTAATAAAAATTTTATGAAGCGAAAGCGTATAAAAATGTACACGGTAAGGTTTAAATTAGTTCAAAAATCCCGGCGACATTTATAGTGCCGGATTATCGATGAGAAACAATTTTTTTTATCTCCTTATTTTTGTTAGCTTTATTTAATTAAATGTAATTAATTGAAATTTAAAAATTTCAAAGGAAGGAATGAAATTGTTTTTTTTTTAGTTTATTATTATTATTATTAATGGTATTTTTATTATGGCTCCCATTTTAAGAGTTAATTTACTATTTTTAATAACATTTTGATGTTTTTTTTTTAATAAAGTAATAAAGTAACTTTTGCACAGAATATTTATCTAATTAGTTACTTAAATATGTTCTGATTTTATTAAAACATATTTAACAACATTCTTAAATTTTTAGAATACTTTTTCGTACACTATAATTTAAAAAAATACAACAATTTTATTTCCAGTAGGATATATAATTTTATTTTTGCGTTATTTCAGTTCTTTTTCTTCTAAAATGTTTTAGGCAATATATTTTTCGAATTAAATTAACAATCAATGTATCAAAGTATAAAAATTGATAATTTCATATAGTAGCAGCATAATTTGTTACTTGCAAAACTGTTTTTTCTCATTTTATAAAAAATTAAGTAGAAGAAATCAATAACTTACGAAATATTGTTTCCAACGGTCATTTTAAAAGTTAAATAATGTATTATGCCATACCTGAAACAAAACATATATATATATTTTTAATTCGAAAAAACCGTTATACATTTTTAAAAATATTTTTTTTATTTTTAGAAAAAAAAATAACACTATAAAAAATATTACAACGGAAGACATACTAAAAGTATGCTCATTAAAAACAATTTTTTTAAATAAACAAGTTATTCCTACAACTAAAAAAAAACCCTATGTAATTAAGTATTTTTCTGCAGCCAAAAAAGAATAGAAAAAAAAAGAAAAAGAAAAGAGAAAAAGTAATGGCGTTATTATTGGCTGGTAAAAACAATTACAAAGTCCGTAATTAGAGGAAGCTGCCTAACCGTAAAAGTCATCGAGGATGTTGGAAGACCTTCTCAAGAACATCTTTCGCACGGTCTATATGTTACATTATGATACAAGGAAATCGTTGCAATTTGTGCTAATCCGCGCACTATCATTATCCATATAAAGTAAATAGTGTTCGGTTAACATTCAATTAGCTTAATAAATAATTGAGAAATTATGTAAATTTAGTAAGTTATTCCTGTCGTGTTACTGCGATACACATGCAGACTCATATGCAACATTTTAAACTGTCACTTTTCCATCGACTACAGTCTGTCCATTACATTACAATATTGTAATTTTTGATAAATCCCTTTTTATTCATATGGTAATGGAGTGTTAATGTTTAGAGGCACATCGATTCTCTAAAAATAATGTCCTGTATCGGTGTAAGTTTCGCTTACAGTGCGCTTTGTTTGGGCGTAATTTATGGGCGGATATAATAAATACGAGACGGAATAAACGCTCAAGAGAAAAAAAATTTATATAAATGTACATGTAATGTTTAAGAAGACGTTAGCAAGCAGGCGGATGTGTTACAGATAGTAACTGATTAAAAGTGCAGCAGACGCGAAATTTTATTAAAATAAATCTCCGCTTTCGCGTCTTGGAAAAAGCCCCTAAGAAATTATACCACGCAGGTGTTTCGCGCTCGACAATAACTCTTTCTTTCATTTCTGCTCTTGCACTCTTTGTCCTCGCGAATTACTCTCTCTCTGTGTGCACTTCTACACTGCATGCTTGCTCTTTACTTATCGCAATAATAATAATAACAATAAGCCACTGCTGGCGTTTTCCTTCTTTGCTTTGCTTTTGCTTGTTTTATTGCGTGTGTGTTTGCTTTTTATTGTTGTTGTATAAAATAAGGGCTCTAATTTTTGTTCACACTTGACTAAAAACAAAAAACAAATACAAAATGTAATAATAATAAAGCTTTTTGGTTTTTGTTTCACTTTTAGCATTTAAGTGTCAGTGAATTCGCTTTTCTTTATTTTATTTTATGAAAAGTGATATACGGGGTTACGATTGGACCGTTTTCAATTTTTTTCTCTATTTACCAACTATTTAGCACTTCCGTTTTAAGCGGAAACAACTCCAACTTTTGATTTTTAAATGGACCCTAACCCTTCTTTTACTTTTTTTGCATACTATAGACTATAGGGATAATTCTGGCTGCAATTAAGTGCATTTCATTAATTTTAAATTTTTGATGGGGTCAAAAAGAGTTTTTTTAATTTTATCCAAGTAGTGGGCAAAGAGAATCCTTGATCATGTGTAAAAATGACACCATACCCAAATGTCAATTTTAATTGAATTATTAACCAAAATGTTTGAACTAAATGGCTTGTGGGTCATATGACAATTTTTTTTTAAATGACCTGGACATCTTCATAGAACTTTTTTTTTACGAATCTATTGATACCCTCTTTGTCATAATTAAAAATTAACTTGGAATTGTCTCTAAAATCCAAAAAAAAAGGAGAAAATGGTTTAGGTGCCATTAAATAACCAAAAGTTGAAGTCGTTTCCAATTAAACCTAAAGTGTCATAAAATTTTGCCAATAAAATTGAAACGTTAGCTTATATAAGTGTACCAATTTTTTCAAAAGTCGGTTGGTAAATTTAAAAATAATGGCAGTGGTGACGCTAAAACCATGCCCATCCGGTATACTAATTTTTTTTAAAGGGTTTATAGTTTAATTTTAAATTAATTTACATTGGTTTTGTTTTTCTTCATTTTTAATGTTCTGTTTCTTTTTTGGCAGATTTCTTCTGTATTTAATTAATTTGTAAAGATAAATTGAATTAAAATTCTTGTACTTAAAATTCAAAGCTCAATTAACGGAAATGAATCTAATGAAAAGGTTTCCAAAATTGCCTTAATTTTAAATTAATGTTTAATCTTTGTCCATTTAAAAGTAAATTATTTACGTTATTCAAATGATTAATTCTCTTAACATTTATTACTTCAGAAAAGAAATGAAGACTTAGCGGTCTCCAATGAATACGAATTATTTTAAAACATTAATTTTTTGAGAGGTTTCAGCTTACTTATTTTTCATGAATTTAACTACAAACAGCTTAATTAAATATTTAAGTGGACATTTTAAGGAAACTAACACAAATTACTTAAGATTTATAAAACAAATTAAACTTTGAATTATTAATTATATTATCTTTTCCTTAATAAAAAAAAATTGTAAAAAAACTATAAAGCCCAACTAAATAAAATTAATAACAGGTTCATTGAAAAATTATTCACTTATACTCATTTGCAGTACAAAAAAAAAAACTATTACAAGAAAAGTGTAAACTTGCACTTATTGGAACTAAAAGATAGTTCAAGTGAAGTGAGATCGGCGTGTTTGCATAGCAAAAAGCAAGGAATTGTCCGGTTGATTTAAGAGGTAAGTTTGTCGAAAGTTTATTCCGATCCGGAAGTACATCTTAAATTGTAATTACTCGGTGCATATTTAGTGCCGGGGGGAGGCGAGTGTTTTTAATGTCTCCGCGGAGGAAATGAATCAAGTCGACGTCTTCGTATTTCACTCGAACTTTATTGGAAGACCTTAAATGTTAGTTAACTTCACTTATTCTCCGTTCGCGCGGCCCGCTCGCTCGCCTTTGCCTTCGATCCCCCATTACCCACTGTACACATCCATACATCTATCGCTATCCGTCCGCTCCGTAAGGACTAAGGAGCAGTACGGCGTACGGCGTTGGGAGGCATTAGATCGATGTCCGAAAGTGGCAATGGGGTGCAACCGGGCTTCACGACCGACCGACTTCGCATAAATATTCGCGCGTTTGCGAATCGACGGCGCGCACACAATCACTCCGAACGCTAATTCGCCTTATACCTAATGCTCATGAATTGCAAACTTTTTGTATTAGTCGCCCCTTCTTTCCCTATGGCCCGAGCTATGAGTATAAAGGGTGACGGGTTTTGCTTGCTCTTTCCATCACTCCGTCGAACTTGAATCTATGGCCCGAATCGAGGCCGCGCCGCGACGACCAATATGTTTCCGCAAACTTAAATTAATTTGAACAAACTTTCTATTTTTACTCAACGATCAACTAATTTACATCCTTCTATTATCGGGGGATTCTTTAATGGCTCTTTTCTCTTTCTGCCACCCGCAAAAAAAACAAACTTTGTCGCTTTTGAAGTTTTCGCTTTAACCGAATAAAGTTTGCCTGGGTGAAATTATTTTAAAATTTTATTGTTTGGCCCTAAAGAATTTTTAATGTTATTATTTATTTTAATGTCTTCTTTAAGATTGCTTGCAAACTATAAAGTTTTATTACATGTTCATTAAAAACTTAAAACATTAAAAAATGGTTGGTAAATTAAAGTGAAATTCGAATTTATTAATTTTAAACGATTTTTTTCACAATAAAAAATATTTTAATGTGAGAAAAATATATTTCTTTACAATTTGGAAAAATTGTATTGAAAAAAGTAATTATTAAATGTTTTACTAGCCTAAAAAGTTTCCCAACATTTGAAAAAATGTTGTAATTTAATTAATTATATTTATTATTTTCAAAACTATGAATAAGCCCTCTAGCTTTAAAGCATATTTACTTTAAATAATTTAAATTAAATTTTTATGCTAAACCACGTAATTAAAAGAGGTTTCGGTTATTTTTTTATTTTTCTGCATTTAATTCATTAAGCATTAAAAAGAATTTTAAATTAAACAACAACAAAAAAAAAATACAAACAAAATTGCCAGTGTTTTATGTGTCAGCATGAGCAGCAGTTTTAAACAACACATAATCGCATTTTAGAGGTTAATAAAACTTTATCCTGTCTCTTTTAGTCAGAAACTTCGCCATTTATGTTCGCAACTCTACCAGTTTATCAAAAGTATAAACTTTCGGCCTCCGGAGAAAGCGCCCAAGTGAATATAACATCCGCGAACACACATGTTTTAAGAGCGCCCTTGTATAAGAACACATATAAATAACAATAATTACATTAATTAGACACCTAACGCCGCCGTATTTATGATCTCCGTCGTACGTACCTAATACTCACGAAAATACTCTGCAACTTATTAACAAACTTCCAAGGTTCACCTAGTTTTTCTATACGGAAACTAATTCTCAGTTCAAAGCGAAAATTCTTAGTTTTTTTCTTAATTTGGGGTAAATGATTAATGTAATATTTTGGTATTTTGTCTTTTTTATTGTAATTTTTTGTAGAAATTTAGATTTTTTTGTATTATTTTAAAGTGTTTTTTTTTTCAAGTGATAGGAAAAGAAAAAATAAGAAATACTTGAACCATTTGAGAAAATGCTAATCACTTTTGATATGATTAGGATTACAATTCTTGAAATTATTTTAATTTAGCTTGTCATTGGAATTTTTTATTTTTAGTTTAAAGTTTATATCTCATTTAGAGCTTTAAAATTAAACATATTTTAGGTAACTGATTCAATCAATCACCCTGTATACTTATTTCCAAAAAAAAGTGTATCTTTTCTGAATTAGAATATTTTTATTGTATAAACCATTTTGGAAAATATAATGAAATGCTCAAATATGACGGTGAGAAGCGTTAACCATTATTTTTAATAGAAAGTAATTCCGTGCGGTCGGTCGGCAAATGGTGCTGGGTGGTTGAAAAAAAAAAGGAAAATAACAGCCGGGGATGGGAATGCTAGTTAGTTATAAAAAGAAAATTTTATAACTCTATATGGTGTCGGAGAGAGTGGAAGGAGGGTAAACGGTTTGCGCATTTAATACCGCGAAGCAAACACAGAAAGTTTACTCTCTCCAGCAGTGAACGTGTGCTCATATGGGAAACATTAAGTGATACTAGTCAGTTTTCATGCATATGGGCATAGGGTGTGCTTCTGGGTTAACAAACTTGCCAGCTTTACATAAAGCTTTTTGTAGCGATGTGGTAATTTTAATAGATGAGCGCTTTACAAGGGACCCGGCGCGCCGTGCACTCTCTGCACGGTTCGCCTTTCGCCTTTTCTCTGCTGCAAGCCCGCCACTCACACCGTTGTAAACTTTGCTCACGAAATTGCTACCCCCCCGAAAACTTTGCACTTTTCCCATCTGCATCAGCATCTAAATGAATTCACTTTTTCTGAAGCGATTTGCTAAATAGTTTTTGATTATTTGTTTCTTCGGGAATAATGCTTATTAATTATTTGTTTTAGTGGTTTCGAATAGATGTGTTTTATGTTCTAAATCTGCGGGTTTAAATTGTTTTGCTAGATGTCATGTCTATGATTTTCATGTCGAGCGTCTTGTATCTATTTTTTGGAATCCCGGGTGACACAAATTGTCCTGCTACCCCGACCATTTCTTTATTTTTGAATCGATTGTTGCCAAATTTGGTAGACATACATAAGACAGCATTTCCTATTGAACTGGATAGATATCACTTCCGGTTTCATCAGAAATGGCCCCAACCTTTGATTTTTAAAAGGCAACACTACATTTTTTAATTTTTTACTTGGATGTTTACCCACAATGAATTATTGCAACACACTATAAATGGTTTCAAAATATTCATCATTAAACGAGGAGCAAAAAATAGGGGGTCCAATATGGGTCTTTTTCTGAATAATATAAGTCATTTCACAGCTATCTAGATTGATTTTTAAAAATCGATTTTATTGCAATCAAAAAAGTAAAAATTAATAAAACATGTTTTTAAACTCAGGATGATCCTAAAATGCAAAGAAAAAGTTAAAAATGCGGGGTTTTAATTGAAAAATCAAAAGTTAGAGCCATTTCCAGTGAAACCAGAAGTGATGGGAAAATGACATCCATCCAGCCCAAGTGCAATGTTGTCTTATGTAAAGTATACCAAATTTGGTAAAAATCAGTTAAAATATAAAGAAGTGGTAGGGGTAGCAGTAAAATTTGTGTTATCCTGTATATAAAATTTTAAAGCAACAAATTAATTAAGAAATCAAAGTGGAGAATTAGTTTATAAGAGTAACTAAAGTTGCTGAAATATCAAAATCAAAACAATATCTTTTGTTAGTATAGTTCTGTTAGCACCGAAATGAACTCGCATAATGTGTCACCGATAAACCTTCTCCTTATTCGTGAATATTATAACTTTAAGTGTGATACTTAAAGTAAATAGTTAATTATTATTTCAAGACCCTCAATGTGTAAAATAGGGTGCGTTATACCTGCGAAATCTGTTTTACCACGTTCGCCCGCTCACGCAATAAAATCTTAGATTGCGCACTTAAATTGTATAAATATCTACTCCCATTAAATCGAATAGTTTTCCGTGACAATTATTTTTTGTTAATCTAAAGTATTGCCGTAATTAATTTAGTTTATTACGTAAGTAAAAAAAAACTTGTAAAAAAAGTTATTCAAAAACTAAAGATGGAATCAGAAATCTGGAAGTAAAAAAGAGTCCATCATTATTTTATTTTTTTGTTTCTTTATTACGATTAATAAAGCAACGATTAATCGCCAATATGTAGAAAAAGCAATATGATTAAAACGAACCATTCCATAATTTCAAAAATAAAATATAAAGTAGTGATTTAAATAGTGGCAGAGAACTAGACAAATGAAAATGCGAAAGCCAAAATGTTAATTACCAAAATTATCGGCCAAGTGGAACCATTACCGTTCATTTATTGTATACATAAGTATACAGCAAATGCGCGAAATTATTTACAACAATCGTTATGAATACCCGAAAATCCATTTAGCATTATATTTTCCATTGAAACATATTTCAATAGATTTATTATTACAATTCCGTTCGCGTTTATTGATTGCAGCATTCATTATTCATTAATTATTTACTTGAATGTACCGGTTTTCGTTTTGACAATTTGAATAATTTAATGATTGCCACAAGTTATTCATTACGGTCAGCGAAGTTGGCATTTCTATTACGAACAAATAAACTGCGTATGTGATTATGTGGGCATCTGTATTGACCGTCGATGGCCCTTTATATCGAAAATGTGGATTCCTAGTTAGCATTTCGCTTTGTGTCTTTGTGATATGATGATATTAAGTGCATTCTGGATTGGAATTTGCATTTTGTCTGTTCTATATCTATGTGTTGGTGTGTGGGTGTGCGAGAGGCAAGACTTCCCGGAAAATTTTGATAAACAATGCACGCAGCATAATAATAAATATCAAGTGTGGTGTATAGGTAAGTACATATAGAAGAAACAAGTCCTGTAATTTAACGCTGCTTTCGTTAATTATGTATGGGAGAAGCAAATTACTATTTCGCCAAGCACACAATCTTAACTTTATTTGCTCACGTATTTCGGCATACACCTAGGAATTTGCCTATACATGTATTGTACATAGTGTACGGCACGTATAAAAAACGCAATCAAAATGCAAAACATCCTGCATGCAACTATACTCTATATGCCTGCGAAATCCTTAAAAGTGCTATAAATTTATTTATGACTTAATACTCTCCACCAGGATGTTTCTATTTTTTAAACAACCAAATATTTTCCACATTTCTTTTCTTTTTTCATAAATTGTTTTATATTGATACTTAAGACTTATATTAGATGTGCCAAAATTTATAATTGTTTAACAATTAAAAGTAAAAAATAAGTAATGATTAATCAACTTTTTCTTTTTTATAAAAAAAATACATAATTAGAGTCTTTAAAATAAACATAATCCGAAAAGAAAATAAAAAATTATTGACTAATTACAATTTATTATAATCCCTAAATTTCTTTTCAGGATGTATTGTGCGGCTTTAAGCAATAAGCGAGCACTAGAAAATGCTTACGAAATTAGTTTGCAGGTATTAAATTTGTTTGCTCTATGATGTGTGTAGAATATATTTTACGTAGCAAAACCAGTAAAATGTGATAAACAAAGGACCACCGCACATTCATTATAAATATTTGCAACACCCACACCCACTGTAATCTTTTTGTCTGCATTACTTTCATCTTAATTTAATAATATTCGACTGCTAGTCTTTTTTCTTTTCTACCTTTACAAACTTCTAAATTGCAAAATTCTAAATGCCAAACGTAACCGTTGTTGATTTAGGTATAGTTGCTTATATACTATTAAAACGAAATGCACATTACTGTTAAAACGATGTTCAATTTTCCCGAAAAAAGTTTTTAAACAAAAGGGAGCAAGAGGAAGGAAACGAAATCGCACGTAATTAATAAAGAGCCATGCTTGTGGTTTTTACCCTTACAAATCTAGAAACATCGTCGAGTAATTCCGCTCAATGGTAAAAGTAAGACATTAAACTTTATGATGTCGACAATTCACTTCCTGTTCTAGGGCTGCGTTCGCAGTTAACGGCTCAGAAACACTTTACGCCTAAAGCAAGCTACACTACTCGCTAATTTATACCCTTTAAGTACAATTTATACGAACAAAACACTTTTTCTATCTGCACACGCACGAACAATCCACCTATACATGTAATACGACATAATTTGCACTTTTTAGTGTAAATTCAGAGAGTATGTTAATCTCGGAAAGGCGGTCTCTAACGCACAAGTGTGCTATTTCATTAGCCACATTTTTCGCCCAATTTATTTCGAGTGGTTCGGCCCTTGAAGAAAAAGGGTCCATAACAAGCAATTTGGTGTCATTGCCAATTTGGACTTAACTTGTTTATTGCGTTCACCCTAATAGACCCCTGTTTTGTGTACCAGAAAAATATATCAAAAATTCTCCGCTAAACGAAAATGAAACTTAAAATTCCACTGAAAGTGGAATTTTCTTTTTTGGAAAAATAACAGCGGGAAAGATAAACAAATAAAAAATGTATACACAAAGTCAAGAAAATTGCATAGGATATCTTTGTGGAAACTGCCAGAGACAGCAGAGAAGGAATATATAATAAATATTTTGCGAAGTTCGCTTAACTTTTCAATTCCCACGTTATGTTTTCCTTCTTTTTTATGGAAGCAAAACTCCTATAATTGCAAAAACTTACCGTGGTACAGTTTACATAGTTAATTTTATACAATATCCCTTCAGTTCAAGCTTTAATGTTGCTTACCTTTTGTTTAGGTATTGAAAAAACAAACTTTAAAAATGAACATAGCAAAATAAATAAATATCAAACACTTAAATTGCTGTAAATAATTCTCGAATGTGAATGGAAGTGTAATGGAGATGTTACACGGAACACCCTCCTTGCAAAGACAAGGAAATTGGATGTAGAGTCCAGGAATCCGAAGGTGCTTTAAGGAGGAAGTCCCGGGCCTAACGTATAGGAAGGAGAATCAGATAGGATTGTCAAAGAAGTAAATTGGCTCGAATGGCCTTCACTTTGAACCGTATACACACGATTGAGTGTATTCGGGGTGAGAATTTCAAGGGTCACGCGTGCGAATCTACATCAGACGCGGGAATGTAAATGTGACAAATATTCCTTGAGACTGCCACTAAGAATCGTGACAAGAGTTCTCTTTCTGTTTTCCTTTTTTGTGCGCTTTTCTTCTCATTCTCAATACACACTTTCACATATTTGCCATAGATGTGCCACGCCATACACCTACAAATACAAAAATGTATGTCTCTACGCACGAAATACCAAAGACAAGGGATATGCTACGTGTATCATCTGCAGTTGTTCTGTTGTACATAAAAGGATGCTTTCGTGTATCTTTTTCGGTATATTGGTAGGCATCACAGGATCCCCGATATACATTATTCGTTTCGAAAAGGGTCCTTCGAGGACGGAAAAAATGGGAAATCATTGTCAAATACACGGAGCGTTAATATTTGCTATAGAATTCCGTTTTTTCTATTTCCTGTCAAATTTATAAATTTTTTTCTTCCGTAGTAAAATATATATTTTTAAGAATTTTGTTTTAATAATTTAAAGTACTGAAATTGTGATATAAATTGATTTATAAAATGAAAACTTTTTCTCTAAAAAAGCTTATAAAATGCAATAAAGCTAATGAAAAGTTAATAGATAGCAGCAGAAGGTCTTCCTGAAGGAATTTTAATACTTTTGAGTCAAAATAATTCCATTAGACAAGTGTAAAGCAGAAAATGAAATTTCTTCTTGCAGATGTATAGGGTGTAGAGGCTTGTAAGGAAGATACATTAATCGGGAATTTATTACGTTAATTCAATGATTTCATCATCCGTTTGATGTCGCTGGCTGGTGTAATATTCGCGCGCTCATCCACCGTTTTTTACGACTGGTCGGTTATAAAGAAAGAACAAGGGCTGTTTTGTAGATTGGGACCCTCTTGCGAAGTGCGAGCGAGCGCTTTTCACGCGATTATTGCAATTTTATTATTATATTTTATATTATTACGTGTGTTTCATGCATTCCGGCTTTTTGTAAAGGGCGACGACGACGTCGAGCTTTCGCTTCTTTTCTTTCGCTTTCCCTTCCCTATACACCATATTACTGCACTAAAACTACCATTGTGTTTTTCACGCTACTTAAATCTTTTAAGATTTCTGCCTTTCTGCCGAACGGGACCGGTGCTCGTAAAAACAATGACACCTAAGCAAAAATATTATATTAACAGGCG
The DNA here is from genome assembly GCA_030556065.1 of Holobus sp. GC000080. Classification (NCBI taxonomy): domain Eukaryota; kingdom Metazoa; phylum Arthropoda; class Insecta; order Coleoptera; family Staphylinidae; genus Holobus; species Holobus sp. GC000080. The sequence continues at coordinate 26,016 of JASKGO010006620.1, forward strand.
GTCGTTTTGGCTCACCCCGAAAATTTTATTGCCTACTTTGCGGTTGACAACGGTCATCTTAAAGCTCTCCCTTCGTTTTTTTCTTCTTATTTTTTTTGTCTGTTTTATTTTGCTTACATTTGCTAATTTCCTTTTTTTGCTTTTATTTAATTTATTTCTTACTTTATTTTTTAAATATTTTTTATTAAAGATAAAAAAAAAAGAATTATGAGCTAAAATAAAATTTAATAAAATGGTGTGACTTGCTGAAATCCGGAGTAAACAAATAGATTTAGTTGTGATAGAAACGCAAGAGGGCAGATAATTAGATGAAATCTAAAAGAGACAAGTCTGCAGGAGACAATTAGCAAAGTGATATTAAATCTCTGCAGATACCAATTAGCTGAGTGGAGGATCAAAACAATTCTCATGATTTATTAGACCGTACATTAGACGACGTCATGGGTCGGTAAGTGTAAGCAAGCAAGGAGTCACCTAGGCAACAGCAAAATTTCCTTTAAAATTCGCTTTGGTGCAGGAAAAGCGCGAGAAGTGAAGGAGTAAAAGGGCCGAGTACGGCAACAACAAAAGTGACGACAAAAGGACGCATCTTAGAATTTTAATATCACTATTATCAGCATCGTAAAGGGTGTGAATTTGAATACGTATATAGTATTTCTATTCCTGTTCGATGGGCTTATGATGGCTGATATTGGCAAAACGAACGGTACAGTTCAAGTTTGCCCCTGCCAGCCGATGTGAGTGTGTTGAATGCATATCGATCGTCGCTTTTCCGTAGGCGGAATTGAAATTGGAACGATGCCTAATCCATTAACTCCAGGAACGTTTAGAATAAATTCGCAATATATATATTGTTTTTATTACTTTAAAATGCCACATGCACCATATGCAAAACTGAGTTCGTTTTTAGGAATAAAAAATAACGCCCGTTCTTTCTGCATTTATAACACACACACACATCTCTCTATTTATGTGATATATGAATAGGTATACTATTTATTCATTACATAAAAAAGCAAAAACAAATATCTGATTTGACACGTAAACATTCACTCTATTTGAGGATAACTGGTCCCCGAAGGACCTCTTTCCGCCTCTCGGTCCGTTCTGTAATATGGGCAGCAACGACAGTATCTAGTATGGGGTCGAGAAAGTAAGTTTTCCCCATTGCTCTGCTTCTGCTGCTGCTGATTTTTCACTTCTCGCGTGCACAATAAAGAAAGCGCCCCTTTATGACACTATTTCGGTGTCGGAAAAGAGTGCGCCAGTGTATTCGACCCGCCATTATACAACGGAAATTGCGAGGAATCTTTTTTCCTGTCCGTAGGCGTCCATAAAAGAGAAACTTGCAAAATTAAGCGTTTAGCGAAAATAAAAATAAAACAGATATGCGTTCGTACGGGGAAAGTGTATCTAAGGGTGGAACTTGACGTGCAGTCGGAAAAGCGACTAAGTTCATTTTCCGGGGATTTATTCTTTACTAACTTCCATCTGATTACCAAATGGAATTTCATAATCTTAATCTCGATACGTTCGCTCTGCCCGACCGCTAAGCGCAGACTCTTCTGCCTCTTCTTTCACTCGGCGTGTATTTCGAAAATTCCTATTAAAAAGTTTCCGCATATTAATTAACAGACTCATCATTATTAACGGAGGAAATTTCAGATATTTTATGTGAAAAGTTGAACCGCTCAGCGCATTCTGTACACTCGACGCTCGAAACAATTTCCAGATATTCGTTTTCTATGCTGTTCGTTTGCAGTTTGCACTATATCTGAATTCCGGATGCATGTCAAAATAAGTGCAATCGTATTGCAAGATGCAGAATATTGCAATACTTTGAGTTGCGTTTTTGATTTTTGATTGAAATTTTTTATCATTTATCATTTTGGTACAACGAGGAGCGTTTAATGTTTATGATTCTTTTTTCACATTTGAAGTATGTGCAATAAAAGTTACTATGCATCTTTATTGACATTGTAATGCCATATAAATATAACATATAACGCAACTCAACCGGTAGATGATTTCCGCAGAAGGAATGAATTGAAGTTTCCAACGCGATTTTTTTATTACATAATTTTCAAAATTATTCTTACATTCCTAAATAATATTATTTTTGTTTGTTTTTTTTAATTGTAAAAGTTTATTAATTTTTTTTAATTACCCCATATGAAGTCGATCACTACATTTCTTCTTCATTATCAGTTGCAATGGAATTCATACCTGTAAAAAAGACCAAAGTAAATTATAATTATTTACAATTATTAATTAACAACAATACAAGTAAATCAAACAAATAATATCAATTCGAACATCAAAATACTATAAATAATTGCGCTGTTAATTAAAGGATGAAAAATTTTAGGCGAATAAAATGTCATTCTAATTTTGCCAAATGAATATAATTTGCTGCAATAATAAAATCCCCTCCATATAAATGTCAAAATATAGCGGTCCGCAACATTTACAACACCAATAAATATATGCACCGGGCATGTACCAATAAATTTGCATATTGTTTAATTGAATTATAAATTTTAATTATCAGATGTATGCCAGATGGGATGATTAGCAGTGCCATTACACACGCATGCAGATATAATAGTAATGTAATAAAATTTGCGCTTCCATTATATCAAAAAATTATCCTTTTATTTTATTTACCTATATTTTTATTTTTGCTTAGTTGTTTAATATTTTGCACAACTCAAAAACGTTGAGAGTGAACCTGTTTTTTTGGAGGTTTGTCTATTGTTTAGTAAAATGCGCCATCGATATGGGAAATGACTTTAATTCAATGGCTATCTGTACGCGATAAAAGAGATTTGAACGGGGCAAAATGGAGCCTTTTGTTTTTCCGCGAACGTATAAAGCACTATTGTTGGTGTAGGAAAAATTTGATTTTTTATTACGTATCCGTGAAATGCATTTGGAGTTTTGTTTTTTATTCTATGTAGGTCTAGTGTATGAAAACAAGTTTTTGCATTAATGAAAATAACATTTCCTTGTTAACTGGTTAATTTAAAATATTAATGCTTTATTGGTAATCGATTTCTTTTTTAATTGCAATATTCGTATTGTGTAACAGGGTAACACATTGCTAATGATGTGAATATGTGGAGCATTTGTAGCGAAAAGCCAGTTTTTTAATCCAGGTCTGGAAACGAATGGCTGCTATAATATGCTAGGGGTGGAGCCAATTAAATAGAAAACCTTTATGAAAAATACGGGTTATTATTATTACATCTACAGTGAAACAAATCGTCGGCATTATTTTTTGTCGTGAAGATTATTCATTGGAATTGCCCACACTCAGTAGTGAGTGCCTGCCATACAAAAAGAAAAACTTGCGTTAACTAATTTAAGTGAATTTCGTCCCTTTGCGCAAAAACAAAAAAAAACAAACAGGCGGAAAAAAGTGCATAAACAAATTACATTATGCCATTTAATTTTACCACCACAGAAATAAAAGTGTTTCGTGTACTATATGAAATATAACGCTGCATTTATTATTCAAGTAATTTCGTCAGCAAAAGGAAAAAGTGTGCAACACGAAATGCCGCTTTGGTGAAAAATTGCATTGCGGTTTAAGGACAACACACACACACACAGCACAGCACACACAATGGTCGAGACAGTTTCGATTAAGTAAAAAGTCAATAAAAAAGGCGACAGAGGCAAGTGAATATTCACCGCCGAAGTCGATTTATTCGATTCTCGAATTTACGTAAGCGTCCGTCCAAAGAAGAGCGAAACCCTTGTTTGACTTCCGCATCTAAAGAAGGTCTTTTTTTCTCTCTTTCCTCTTCTCTTATTCTTCTACATCCCGCACTAATACCCATCTTATTCTCAATTTTATATATGCCAAGCAGCAGTAACAGTGTTTGGGAGACCCTCGTCCCCAATTTAGAGCTTATTTTCCGAAACGTGGATCTCGCATATTGACCCGCTGCCGCTGCCGTTGCCGTTGCCGCCGCCGCCGGTCGGCCCTTCGGCTCCGGGAACCCGGAAAGTCGATTTTGTTTTCCAATAAAAAATAATTTACTCGCAATCGTACTCGAATGGAGAACGAGGTCAGCTTAAACAAATAACCGGCTAATATTTTTCGCCTCCCTATAATATCCATCCCAAAAAAGCACAACAGGCAAAGTTATTATTGTTTTGCTGCTGAATAAAACAATAACAATAACTTCGGAGCTTTGTTCTTTTCTGTACGTTGCTGCATTTTACGCTCGTACGATACGAATGTGAATGTAATTTATATTTATTAATTTTTTGCTTTATTGTTTCGCTAACATTTCTAACTTTTTGTTATTACTTTTTAAAAATTTCAACAAAGCAATATTTTTTTTACGAAATGGCTATTATTATTAATTAGCAAGTATACCTAATCGTTTCATGAGATTTTTTAGAAGTATTTATTTCTCATGGTTATTTCTAATTGCTGCCCGGCACCTTCACATCAGATTGTTTTCTGAATACTATACTACCTTTTTTTAAATAATAATTGGGTTTCTGAGTAGTGTCTTTTTAGTATCTTATTTACAATAATCAGTGGGATATAAAATATCTGAACAGATATTGTAAATTTGTAATATAAAGAAAGTCGCGTAAATTCAAATAATATAATTTTTCAAGTAAATAACTTTAATGATTGTTTGGATGAATTTCCAGATACAAAAGTTATTTGAATAAATAAAAAAGTTGTTTTCTTAAAACTATTAATTAATGTAATTTGTAAGCACACGCTCGTATTTCAGTAATTATTATCAAAAATAATTAATTGCCTTTGAAAATGAGAAAGATATTTTTTTTTCTTAAATATAAAAATTTCTCTAAAATAATCAAAAATTAACAATGCCTATTTAAAAAATTAGACCCAATAGGAAAACATTTTTTTTTACAAAATCAACAATAATTTAATTTAAAAAAAATCGAAATATAAACGGAAATTGTGATGTCTCTAAAATTTCAAATTTAACATCTACTTCCGGTATTGATGGAATTGTCTAACTCCTAAAAACCCTTTATTTAAAAATAAATATAATTGACAAAAAACAAATAGTTTCCCAATAAAAAAATCAATGAATTAAGTTACCGTTAATCCCGGCGCCTTCACATTTCTTTAACTAAATCTAAATCTTATTTTATACGAGTATCTTCATAAATTTTGATTTTTCTTTTGATTATAAATCAATGACTTTATCTAATCAATAAGTTTGATTACTCATTATTTTTGGTTTCGTTGTAGATATTTCATTAGCTTGTTTCCAAGTACTTCAGTCATATGGCCCAGCCTTAAGAAACAACTTGTATAAGTAAACAAATGTATCAGAATAATCGCACCGAACACGAGTAAGTCATTAAGCAAGACTCTTAAACATATTCGAACCCCTTGGCAAAGTGAGTTCGGTAAACAGCAACAATAACTTTGTTGCTTTATGCTCTATACTTGTGTGTGTTCACACAGCAGCAGCAAGTGAGCGAAAAGAGCAGCAAAAGAGGGCAAACATAATTTTTATATCCTAAGCGACTTGTTAAGATTTGATATTCGGGCAGAGGAAATCCGTATACGACAAAGTGTGATGTTTGCTGGAAAACTTTGCACATTTCCCTCGAGCTTTGGAAGTCATAAAAAATCCGGTGTTTAATGTATTCGCCTCTTGCTCGACACCATAAACAACAGAACTAACCGTTTCACCGCTGCTACTGCTGCTGTTGCTGCTGCTGCTGCCTTCCCGCCTCCGTCGCTGCGACCGCTCCGAACACTTTAATTCCCCGACGACAAAATATTTAAGCATCCTATTTACCCAGATTGGAAATGGTGTTTTAGTAATAATTTTCCCCGAAAGTTTACGCAACGAAATGACATACCGCCAAAGAAAATGTTCGTGCGCGCATCACTTCCGATAGCGTTATATATGGAAACTTTTCGCCCCCATATATATATTAGGCTGCTCTCCTTCAGTTCAGAGATCCCGTTAAGATAAGCCGCATGCGGAGTTTTCCACTTGACGCCGCTCCTTCTTCTTCTTTTGCTCGCTTCTTTTGCTTCCTCCTATGCATCCTGTATTATATACAATTTACCACTTGGCCGATGATTTATTATTGTTCGACTACGATGTGTGCGCATCACAAATTTATAACAATTTTCAAAATTTGAGCAATTGCCTTCTTCATAATTAATTTTTTCGTTTTTGCCTTTTTGTAAATGTTTTTGGTAAATTTTTATTACTTACTTTTTATGATCTTATTGATATAATAAAAGACTAGAATAAATAAATGGTGTAAGTAAATCTGCCAAGAAACATTACTTTCATGCTCAATGTAAATTTAAAGTACATTTTTGATATTCTTTTTTTATAAATCCGATTACGGAGTTATTGTGTAGTTTAATAGATTCGGTTTTCTAGCAAGAGGTTTTAATAATGATTATTTTCATTATTGTGGCAAGAAAACAAGTTTTTGTTTAAAATATTTACGTCGAATTTAATGTTATAACTTTATTACCTTAAACAAAAATCAAACCGAATTATTTAACTTCAAAATTTATTTCTCCTGGATGGGCCGAAGTATGCAATTTCCATTTTAATTGAAACTATTTGGAAATTAAAATATTACTTCTCTTTTTTTATGAATGTAATATATCTTGTTAATTTTATATCAAGAAACTGCTGTCAAAGAAGAGTAAATGTCAGCAGACAAAGTGAGCAGAAAAACCATTACCAATAACCTACGTCGATATCTGACCAATAAATTTTTGGGGATTTTTCTTGGATATTTCGATGCGCAATGTTTCGTTGCATTCGGTCGTTGCACGCCACTTCGCATCAGCGTGAAGGGTGGATGCATTGCGACGCGGTGCATTTAGTGTCGCATCCATCGCCGCACCGACGTGAAATTTTAAATTATGTGATGTGTATAAAAATTGTTATTTATTGTCTGTCCCAAGCACGACGCGACGTATAGTAATGCGATGCAAATTAGATTCTAATGTATGTAGCAATGACAGTGAGCAATCAGCATCACTCCCCCGAAAATGTAATATGCGAACTGTCATTCGTTTGTATTTCGCTCGTTCCTGTACTTTTTCTTCACTCGGATAAACAAGATAAACAAGTTTCTCGTTTCGTTATGTACGGATGTAGGTACGTGTATAGTACTAGTATAGTAAACTGTACGTCTGTCTGGCAGAGCTACATTTTTGTAATTAGCTGCTAAAATTTAACACGCAAGCCTTTAGAGTTTTACAACAGAACAGAACGGAGTACAGGATAGAGTTGGCTCTGTAAAGCGGGGGTTGTGAATTATCGTGAGAGGGAATTGTTTGCGTTTTCTTCGTTCGTATTCGTATGGGTTGTGTGTGCGAGCGAACGGTTGAGGAAAATTTACACACGTTTAACTTAATTCTGGTCAATTCGGTGCATTTAGTTTCCGCACATGCATAAATCTAACGAGGGTTTTCCTAACTGAACAGGCAGCTAATAAAGATTTACCTTGCTTACTACCAGTACACTGTACCAGTAGTCACTACTGTACCTATATGTTACTACAAACTACGTTGCTCTTGCTGCTTTTATAGGGTAGTGGATTTTTATCGATTTGCTGCCCTTTGCTTTCGTTTAAATACTGTTCAAATTATTACCTTTTCGATTTACTTGTTTATTCCTTTTTATTTTTTGATATTTTATTTTTCTTTATTGAGTGGATTAATATATTGTAAATATCTGTTTATGATTTTTTTAAAGAAAACAATTTAATTTAAAAATTCAAAGGAGTGAAAAATTAACAAACAGCGGAATTATAAGGTAACTAACTGTTATCTAATAAGTTATTTTTTTGATACTTTAAGATGGCACAAGTTTCGATTTTCCCCTCTGAAAATTAGGCTAGATTAGGTTAGAATTATATAAACCGATTTTTTTTTTTTTTTGATCATACGGTACATTTAATATGAACACGACGTCAATTTCGCAAAAGTAAATGCATCGGCAGCACAAACTCACACATTCAGAACTGCTCTTAATTAAATTTATGCAAATCATCTTAAATTAGTGTGTTGTTTTTTACAGCGTGTCGTGTGCTTCTCCGCAGCAGAACAGCAGCAGCATGTCTTTCTTTTATCTATAGTCTAGTTCTACTATATGGTAAGTCTTTGACGAATTAATTAATTTCTTATGCTGCATCTAATAAAATTCTCTTTGTGCGTGCGTAGTGTACGTATTTTCTTTCCGTATAGAAAGCTTTCGCTTTAAATTTCTTGTCAAGCATCACTTTGATAAATTAGATAACAGAAAAATTATGATAGAAACTATATATCGATTGATTTATTACGTGCAGTGACTGGTAATTGACAAGATAATTAATAAGTATGAGCGAGTACATAATTGATTTTATTGGCGCAATTCAAAGCGAATTGAATCGGCATTGCGCGAAGCGTCAGTATTGTTGGCGAGGTAGACAACAACAAGGCAGAATCTGTGGAAATTGCATTGTGTGTTCAATTAGAGTTATAAATTCCCGATCATCCGTGAGTTTTCCCCGAGTATATTTCAATGACAAAAGAATATTGCCAATTCTATGGTTCATCGGTATCTCTCGAGCTCCGAATTTGGCTCTTCTTTTCGCCGGTAATCTCTGTTTGAAAATCCAATTAGATTTATGTATTCATTTGCCGCGATCATCGAATTTCACATGAGGTAATAAAAACTAGCAATATAAAAATCTTGTCTTTTCTTTTCAATAATTTTTTTTATAGATTTTTAAAGTTTGAGCTGTCAAATGTAAAGTTGTAATGCTAAATTAATTTTTAATACCCCTATATGAAAATTACAAGTATTAATTTAAAGAAGTCATTTAGAATGGAAAATGGGAAAATTATAAGCAATGCATATGTATGTCCTTTATTATTCATAAGAGTTTTGCACAATTATTTTTAATTACTTTCTTATCTTCAGATACAAGTCCAACTATAAGCGCTTATTACCGAGCGCTCCCCTAGGTGGAATTATAATTAAAGGGGTTGCAACTTCCAAGTGTGTATACATTGTTTTGTAATCCTTATATAGAAGGTTTACACCACTTAATATTTAGTATTCCTTGTACTAATATTGTTTTATGGATATAACGGCTGTTATTGTTTTTGCTCAAACTGGAAATGTTTATTTAATTTACACAAAATTGCCCGAAATTTAGCATCTCTTTTTTTTTTTGTATTTGCCGCTCTGTAAACATTGTTGAATTTAATGAAATTATTTTGCTTGAATTCCTTTGGGTAAATATTGAAATTGTTTAAACATCAAATAACCAAACAAGCAAAGAGTAAAAAACATTATGAATGTTTTTTTGCTGTTTATGTTTATTGGAATAACAATGAATTACGGTTTTAATTAACGTACGAAAGAATTTATTTAAATTTTTAATAAAATACCCGTATATACTGATTTGTTTTAATTTACAAACAATTTGTTATATTATTTATTTTAATTAATGAATTAATTGTTTTCAAATTGTTCAAAGTTAAATAAAGAAAAATTATCCTTTTTCAATCCATTTGCATTGCAAGTGGAAAAAGGAAAACTTTTCTTTCAGCAATTGTCGAAATTAAAAAATTAAATATAAAAAGAAACTATTGAAAAAAAAAAAAAGATTAATATGACCATTTTTATCAATGTAATAATCTCCAAAGAAATAAAACTTACTACTTAATAATTTGAAGGAAAAATATCTTAAATTAGACTGCTGAAGACTTTTCTCATTTACATAAAACGTATCACTTACATAAAACGTATCACAATGGAGAAATCACCATCCGCGACTGTCTTCTCTTGTTATTTCTAGACGCTATAGTGGAAAAAAAATGAAAAAACTAAAAAAGACAAAAGTGCCAGACTTGAAATTGAAATTACTGGAATATTGATGGCATTTCTGCCGCTGCACTTTTGCCGCTTATTATTTGTGTATATCTCCGATACATTGGAAAATGGTGATTTATACTATTATGTCACTGTGTGTGTTATACTCGCATGAAAACTGCATAAATCAGTAGAGAGAGGGAAAATCGACTGAAGTGCATGTTTGTTTATGCATGTACGCGCATAGTTGGAAGAACTACCCCCGGATTTATTACTTTTATTTTATTCTGACAAAAAAATCAATAGAAAAAAGAAATAGGGCTCTGTTTTTCGTACGTTAAATATTTAGTTTCATTATGTTGATCTAGCTAATTAAAAACCTATTTGATTATGATAGGTTTTAATTAGGAGGCTGCGGAAGGAACTGAGAAAGGGGCGAAAAAAACTGCTCTGTAAATATTAAGTAATTTCCAAGCTAGAAAACGCCCTCGAATGATTAATTTCCTTTTCCTTTTCAACTTTATATTTATGCTAATTTATTAATGAGAAAATTGGGAAATTTAATGAAGGGTGCGCGTATCAACTGCGTTTTCCGTTATATATTGATTGATTCCCGTGTGGCAGCCTAATGAAATTATTATGGGAAATTAATAATCGTTATAAATCTCGTGTTTTTAATGAGCCCAGAAATCGATTATGTCGCTCGAGATTATCTTAATTCGATGAAATTACATTTCGAGCTGGTCGTCTCTCTTAGACTATTATAGCCTTATTTACGTATGCAAATGCAAAGGGTTAAGAAGGCGATTATTTACGTTACTACTACATGTGTTTAGTTTAGAGAAAACAAGAGTATAATAAATTAGAAAAGCTAAATTTAAACAGCCTGTTGAGATTATAAGTGCATCGCTTATCTTATGTCTTAAGCAGTGTCTTACGTTTAGTTTAAGTAGCAGAGTGGTTTTTTTCATTTTTAACTTTTAAATGTAAACAAATAATTTATTTTTTTGATAAAGTATTAAATAAAATTTAATTTAAAGAGAAACCCTCTTCAAGTTTCGAAAAAGATATATAAAAATGCGCTAACATTTGAAACTATTATTTTTGTATATCTCTTCCACTGGATTCGAGTTTTTGGTGTTTTGTTTTTATATTAACATTGAATATTTGCAAAGCATTTGTAGCAGATTTGTAGATGCAAGTTCATACATGACCGAGCACTGCAAACCGTTGAATCGTCTTTAGTTTGTTTGGATAACGAAAGGAAACCTGGTAAAAAGATGTACAGATTTTCGTTTGATTCGCCCAGGATTTTCTATGTCTGCCGTGTCCTGCATGTTACGCTTCCTTAAACCTGTTTTTTTTTCTGATCCTTAAAGCTTATGCCCAGATACACAGCTTCAATTTTACCAATACATTTCACCTTTTCAAATAATATACTTCAGAAGAATATTAACATCTCTTTTCATATTTTTTGCTGCTTCATCAATATTGTTGTAAATTTAAAATGCATATGTTTTGATTAATAAATTGATAATTATAAAAACTGAAAAGAATATCAAAGTCAGAAACTTCTTTTTTAATAACTCTAACTCTATTTTTTTACATTTCCGCTTAGATAGATGATAATCTTTGGATCATCTGGTCTAAAGGACCAAAGCCCTAAAGGTCTAAGGACCTATTGACCGAAATATTTAAGTAACGCTTTGCATGCACAATCATCAATTTAAATTTAAATACTTAAAAATTAATATTAACAATGTTCCAAAATTTGTTACGTTATGATTCATATGGTATTTTGCATTATATTACTGAAACCCGACTTCTTTAAGACTCAAAATGAGCTAATTGTAACTTCCTAAAATTAGCCGTCATTTCTCATCTGCGTAATTTTCAATGAAATATTTTATCAAATTTGACATGAAAGCCCTAAGGATATAATTTATTTGAATTCGCATTCTACAACTAATAACCTACTAAAAATATTGAAGGGTAAAATTTTTAGAACTAACAAAAAAGGAACCAATGCAGTTTAGTTTCCAAGAACCTATAGGTACTTTGATAGGTGTCATAAGAAAATAACCGAAAAATAAAAAGCCCAATCTTGTTAAAGCCTTTAAAGCGGTAAGCGGGAAAGAGGATGATGCAATCTTTATTTTTGTCTAAACTCTACTATTATTATCATTTTCTATTACGAGATAACGTTGAGGTTGGTTCGGTCGTCGGATCTGGCTGCGGCGTTTGTGTGAACATCCTCATTACTACGTGTAATTTAATTTTCAACAAGGCTTTATGTTTTAATCAATGCGAAATGGGATCTTTTGATCGCGAGGTGAACGGAACGGCATTGTAGTGCTTCAAACACACGCAGCCCGCCACAAAGATAGACAACATTTTCTACAACTGATATGCACAAAGGAATCGTTTTCGTAAACCGGCGCATTACTCTTGTGCCCCACTGCCTTTATTCCGGCAATATTCTCAAAGATTCTGTAATTAATTCGTAGTTGATAATTGCCTCTTAGCATATCGTATAACAAAACCTCTGTCTAAAAAACAAAGGGAAAAATGCGGTAAAATCGATTATTATTAGACACACTTGACATGTAGTTTATAAACGATTGCGTTGAACCTGATAACCGCTAAATAATCGACGAGGCCGAAAATAAGAGAGTGTTGGTCAGCCAGAAATCGATTTACTTTGTATAATTTACTATGTATGCGAGAGCCGAAGCAATCTGGGGGTCCGCGTTGAATATTCAAATAATTCAATCCCAAATGCCTGTTAAAGTCTGCCACGAACATATTGAATTGTTTATACTACCCTCCAGGAAATGGAAAGTATCGAGACCCGCCATACGAGCTACTGAAATTTGCAACAACTTTGTAAGTGCATTAACGACATTTATTCCTCGATAGCCCAATTGTTCGGAAAATTCCGAATTTATGATTATTATCATCATTATTATTATATTGGCTTCGTCGGCATTGGCATAGTTGGAAATTTTCATTCAGATAATTAATATTTTAGAGATGGATGCAGTTTGCCAATATTGATAATTGATTATTATTTATCCAAATTATAAATGTCAGTTATAATTAGTTATGTATTAATTAATGTTTTATTTTCATTTTTCAACATATATTTCATCAAAAGATACTAAAATATTTGTCAAAATTGAATGAAAACAATATACCAGAATGCGTCTAAGATTACATGATGATTGAATAGTAGAATATATAACAAAAAATTGATTTTTCGTTTTTTGGATTTTATGATTTTTAACATCCAAAGTGAAGAAGACTCAAGAAAACTTTGAAACTTGTATCTTTTGTGGTTTATAGGATTTTGGATGAATTTTTGGTCAATAAGCTTAATTTGTAAAAAAAAACTAAAAACTAAAAAAATTAAAAATATCCATCTGCAAGAAATTAATTTTTTGTACCAAAAGCAAAGTTAAAATGCATATTAGTTAATTCTGAAACCAAAACTTGGAATCGTTATCTTCAAAGTATAGGTTGCTTTATTACCACTTAATTAACAAACTTAAATTCATTATTATAATGAAAAATTAGCATATTTGGTTAATTTCCGCTAACCTTTTTAGCATAAAATTAGAATATCGATTCCGGAGCTTTGTAATCAGTCGGGGCAACTAAATACGGAAACTGTGAAACCCAATGTGCAGTTGAAAACCATCAGTTGAGCAGAAAGGGCAGTAAGAGAGTAAAAAAGGGGTTTGCAAATAGAAAATGCTCAAAGGGCAAAGAGAGAAGTGAGTGAGGGAGGAAGGAGGTATTTACCGATAAACATTTATAAATATTGCATATGCTGGTCTTACACACTCTATACATATAAAGGCAATGCAATTGATCTCGAAATGCGGTGGTTGCTATATCGAAATTTATATAGTCGTAAATTGTGCATCAAGGGAATTCTGCGCAAGTAGAGAAGAGCGAGAGCTCTGTGTTACCGCTGCTGCTGCTGCTGCTGCTACTGCTCCTGGTCTAGTGAATATAACATGCTGTGTTGATATTGAAAGCACTTTTCGCCTAGAAAATGAAAACGTATAGAATGTTCCTCGCAGGGAGTGGAAATGTTTAATGAAATTCAACTTATCAAATTTCCCTGCGCCCTCTTTACATACATTACGTCGGCGGTTGTGTGTGCGCGCACCGACTGCAACTATATTGCTTATATTAGCCTCGAATAAGTGAGATTTAATTAAAACCGCTCAATTTAAGGCCTCTCGCGTTTCTTGTGCCGCTCCCAATATTTATTATTACCGCCCGCCACTATACGGTGGTGGAGTAGTTCGTTATTATTATTAGCAGCGCGGCGGCATTATCGGGGGGCGACGGTCGCTCGCGGAATAAACTTTTTGCGTGATAGTTGGCAGTTTTTGCCAAATGATCCCCGACCCCGACCGCCCCCCACCTTAAACCATCACGTTTAGTATTATTTTTTCCTTTCGCTTCCCGCTGGAATATTATGTCTTCAGGAGCTGTGCGAAAAGATGGAATCTGCGATTTTTCCGTTCGGTTGTCATTGTTTGGAGCGCGTGCAGAATGTCTAAGTAAAATAATGGAATGGCTTCTTTATTTTTAGGGGTTAACAGGGCGTGAGTTATTGTAACCGCAATTCGCTTCAATTGCAGTGGCAGTCGGAGGGAAAGCGGGTCGTGCAAATACACACATACCGACAACCACACACACACACACACACACCCAAACACACTTATAAATAGAACGGAACGTACGTATAGATATAAAGTTATTGCGTGAATAATTTGATATGGTTTCGTTTGGACGGAGAGACCTAAACAAATACAATCGCTAAATTACTGCGAACCTGATAAACAAGCGGTGACAATGCTTAAGCCACATTAAGGGTAAACACCCCTTGGACAAAGGATCGCGGTTTCGGACAAATTTTCGCGCTTGATATTCCTGAATATCTTCACTGTATTTGCATTTGCAATAACATTTTGGCTTCATACATAAATATTCCCCAATGGAAAAATATTATTATCCATATTTTATACTTTCTATTCTTATTTACGTAGGGGATAAGGATTCTAATCTCTGCTTTTGGCGGAAATTGATTGGTATCATTAGTTTACAATTTTTTGGGAATGAAGGTATTTATAACTTAATATTATTTCATAAATAATAATTGAAAAAGTGTTAAATAAGTTAAACGTATTATTTAATGTTAATAACTTCTTAAGAAGTTTAATTATTTATAAATATTATTTGATTAATAATACATTTATAAGATAAATTTGTACCGGCTATTTGATCCATATATTTTTTTTTGTAAATGATAAGATTCATTGTTGTAAAGATCTACAGGGTATTCGATTTGAAAGGAAAAAGATAATTGAGGTGACGTGGTTTGTTATCTCCGAGTATAACAGCGGAAAATTGAAGAAAAAATAAGCCGAGAACTTTTAAAAGTATAATGCAGTTTATTTTCAAAATTTTGTTATTGTTTTTATAAGCTATATATTTTTTTTATTGCAAAATTTCCACATAGGATTTATTGGTTTCATCCATAAGTTGGATTTATCAAATCAAAAAAATATTTGAAGGACTTTAAAATTGGATGGTAAAATTGGTTATCAACAGTAAATGATTAAGGAAAAACATTAGTTTGTATTATATTTTTTATCCTGTATTACTTAAAATGGTTATAAATGATAGAATTTATTACAGTGAAGGAAAAAATTAATAATTTAGAGACGTTCTAATGGTCAAATTCAGTATTTTGAAATTTCCAAACAGCAAATTTTTGAATATTTTCCATCACCGATAACTATAGAAGGTTTGGGGTCATATGATAATTGCATTACTAATGCACCACTTAAAAACGTTGAAATGATAGTCATTATCGTCATTTTGTGCCAGCTAGACATCCCTCGCATTATTCGCATCTTCAATTAGCTAATGTCGTTAATTTCGTTTGTTTAAGATATTATTTCGCATCAAATTAGTTGATTGCTCCTTTGGTAAAAGCTTTTAGGTGGTTAGTAATTATTAATTAATGTGTAATTTTTTTATATTTTATATGAAACTAAAAATGTATTTTTGTTACAGGTTCCAGGATACTGTTCGCGTCATTAAATTCTCGTTTGAACTTTAAATATTCCTATTAAGTATAGCGTAAGACTATTAACGTTTTTTTCTTAATTAAAATATTACAGTTTTTTAAGTAATAAAGTTGCGATTTTGTGCCATTTCAAAAACTTCTCGTGTTTTATGGAAAAGTGAAAAGCAGACTTCAAAAGGACCAAACGAAGAGGCAGAAATATTTTATTCTTTTTTATGAAACCTACTTTAGTTTTTTTTTAGCAGGCTTATCAATATTAATGTAACATAAAGAGAAGTTAAGCGGATTTTATTACTTTTATAAATGGAGTTATAAAACATTAAACCTTTTAATTTTTGTAAAATATGAAATTTTATTATTAGTTATAAGTTATTTATTAATCAAGAGGATAATATGTACAATTATTAAATATCCAATTTAAATTTATTTATTTACATTAAAAGGGTTTAAACAATAAAAATCAAAGAAAAATCTGAAACTAAAAACTAATATTAAAGTTGTGCGCCGAACCCTCGACATCAACTCAAACATTCCGAATAAAAATAATAGCTACAAAGAAAACGAAAAATCCAGACCTCTCTTTCAGCAAAACTCAACATCGTCGAATTAGTATGCGGATTGAAGGTGATCATCAATAATTTTTCCTTTCTCCACTTAATTTTCGCGCTTCGGCGTTCGCAGCTGAAATATATCTATTAGATATGCTAATTTTGAAAATTAAGAAGTCGTCCAAACAGCGGTGGAAGACAAACGGTGCAAATCTCTAATGAAAAAGTATCCGAAACGAGTAGAAAATAAAAGAACGGAGAAAAGCTGGGGAGAAACCGGGAGCAAAATGGAAAAACTGGGCGCCGAATACCGTTGCAATATTATTTCTCAACCGGTTATTTCCCTTTGTGCGCTAGTAGATGGGACTGGCGGGACAATTCGTGGGTGGTTGGGGGGCGGCTGTACAAAAGGGAAAACGTACGCAAATATTCACAACATAAACGCGCGTGTAAATTGACAATTCTCTTACACATTCGGTCTCGGTGTGTCCTTAAGGAGCGACCTTTCATATACCCGCGGGGACGCTCCACGTGCGGTTACCACGGGCAACTTTCCGTCACCCACACACCAGACATGAGGCACCCAATCTGCATATGCATGCGAAATACAAAAACCCTGTTTTTTCTTCTTTCTATATGTTTACTTTCGTCAGTCTTCTTCAATATGTATTAAAATGAGAGCGCGCATTGCAGTCGGTGGCCAAAGTGAAACTCTCCTGCACTGTCCAATGCAAATATTTAAATGACCAGACTTTAATGAAATCGTTTTGGCCGTATAAAATCGCTTTTTCGTTCTGCTCTTTCTATTCTATTACTTGGTTTGTACGTAAGCGATCTTTTTGTGGATGTTTCTACTTGGGCTGTGTATGTGGCACTTCCGATATTGGCAAGTTTTCGCTTTTGAGCGATTCGCGCGGTGAAGGCTGCGACAGTGGCAGTGCTAACGCGTCGTTTTCGCTGTCTACTACATCCTTAGAATTCGATCTTATAGCGGTGTAGGACTAGGATGATGCACTGCAGCTATATAGAGCTATAGAGCTGCAGAGCCCAAGCTGTATCTGGTTACATGTTTGAGTATGTCATGCGAAAACCGCCCCGTGAGTATCAAATTAAATCCTGCGTCTCCTACATCGATTATGTGGTGTGTACACTGCGACTACGTAACACGTGTACACACATCTCGTTTTATTACCGAACGAAATCAATTTCCCAGTTTCAATTAAATATCTCTGCATGAACAAGAGCAAAATAATATAGAGTAAACAGTATACTTTGTTGCTGGTAATTTTCTTTTATACATTTTATTTTATGCAGTTTTTACTCATAACTATGAACTTTAAAACTGCTCTTAAAATATTAAAATTAAACAAAATAATATTTCAGTTTCGTATTTTTTTTTTTTTACTTTGTACATATCCAAAATTTCCAAGTCCATTGTAAAAATGTATAACACTGGTCATCAAAATTTTGACTTTTTTTGTTACACAACAACTTAAATCAAATTTTGGTACATCGGGTACCATAATACAGTAAACGGAAGGCATTTCGAATTGAATTTTATATTGAAATCGTAAAACATGACAGCAACTCGAGATGATACCTATTTATAAGGTTAACCCCAAATACTTTTAAATTTTAAAATGATAACACATGTTAAAGTAATTTGATTCGTTTACAGCGCCGCTTTCAAATTCCACTATTTTAAAAAAATATTTGAGTGGGCCATCTGGTATACGTTAGTATATTATTTATCTACGCCGTGTGATATCATACTAAGGTTTCCGTAAAAAAACATGTTTTTTTTTCTCAAAAATAGAGCAAATTATGGAAAATTGATAAATCATTTAGATAGTATTTTAAAATATCTATTATGAACCATTATTTCTTTTTATCTATATCCAAAAGTTTATTAAGAATTTATTATCAAAATTTATTCTATACCATTGTTCAGTTATTTCCCAACTTTGCGATGAAGTAAGAACTGTAAAAAATCATTGCGTTGGCCACAAGTCAGATCCTTGATTTTTTCGGTCTCTTTTCACATAAACGCTGCTATTATGATTTATTGCATCCACCATATTTTTTTCGTAGCGTATTTGATTTTAATATTTCGTTTTTTGCTTTTCTATCTAATGATTAAAAGCATTTAAGTTAATTTATCTTCATTCAGCAAAAATTATTTTAAAAATGTCACCAATCATTTGGCATAGGGAGAATATAAAAAAAACAAATTTTCCCAAAATGTAATTTTATAAAAAATAATAATTATATTGAACAATAACAACTGTTTTAAAATCGATAGACAAAAAGAAACAAAGAAAAAACTATTAATGCAATAACAACTTTTCTACTCTATTAAAAGGGAGGATAACAACAAAATAAAGTTTTCCTTTGGCCGAACAAAGACCGTAGTGTGTGGTGTTTTAGTGTGTGTTTGCGAGTGTGTGTGTGCGTGTGGAAAAGAACCTGTCCATTATTAAATTTATATCTGTAAAAGTGTATTGACGCCTAAAAAAGTTAGATAGCGCAACTTAATTGACAGCTTCTGTAAATACATCAGAAGAAAAGCTCTCGGCGCGCAAGCCATATGAACCATGGTGAAACCTATAAAGATATAAAGTATAAAATAAACTATACCTATAGAGAAAGAGACGGAACGGTGAAAGAAAAAGTAAAGAAACAAAAATGTGTGGCCACCGAAATTACAGACCGGAACTGTATCTAATTATTGAGCACTTACAATTTAGTTGGATCAACATTTAAAAGTTTCGATAGGCCACTCTGTAATTATCCAAAATGACTCCACCGAAACGCCACTTTACCTTTCAATTTCTATTCGTCTTCTTGCATTTTATACGTGTATCAATAATAGCCGTATTATTATCGCGCTCGGCTAGGAATTTATAAAAGTCTCTTTACGATTATTGTTATTACGTAACGGTGGCTCGGTAAATGTATCAATTAATTCGATTTTTTCTTGCTTTTTGTTTTGCTTCTGTTTCGTTTGAAAAGTAAAATGATCTTAAAAGAATATTACACTATATCGAAGAAGCGGTAATAAATGTGCAGTAACAGGTTGTGATGTTGAATTGCTAGAGGTGAAACTTTCGAGTGCCCTTGATATCAATATATTTCTCCAGTCGAGAGTCGGGAATTCGAAGCGTTCGCGAACAAGGAAAATTGATCATGCGTGTTCATTAATTATGACTAATTGGAGCAACAGATCAAGCATTGTTATGGCAGTGCTCAAGTGCCACTTCCTATGGAGCCATTCGAGCCATAGATAACAGTGAGATTCCTCTTCATTGTTAACATTCATTTTAGTGCCGTCTGTGATTTATACTTTGTTCAAAATTAATACTCAACTATTTTGTAGCAAATTGCGCAATCGTTTTTGAATTTTACTTACTTCTATCTGATAAAAATAACAAAATTCTTTATTATATGTTTTAAATTCAAATTAATTAATATTTATTTTACTTATTTTTTATAGTTTTATTAACATTTTATTGCTCATAAAATGAGCAAAAATAATAATTTGTAGAAAGTAATTTTTGGCGAATAAAAAAAAATTCTTCGTATATTTGTTTGTTTGACGTGAAAACCAAACAAAAACTTGCAGAACGTAATGCAAGGCATTTTAAATTAGGTACACAAATTTAGTATTAATGAGTTTTATGATAAAGCAAACAATTTCATTTGTTTTTAATAATTTGCTTCTGTATATAATAATTTTGCAATTTCGAATTCATAATAAATTTGATGTTTTCCATTAATTTATTTATATTTTCAATTTTTTTGTTTTCACTTGATTTTTTATTTTATTTTTAGCATAAAAGCAGTAAATATAAACAAAAATATTGTTTTAAGTGCATTAAAAAACAATTTTCCGGGAGCTACATTTAAAAAACATCTATGGTAAAATATGTGCGAAAATTTCTTTGTTGTTTTTGCGCGTTTTCTCTTTTATATCGTGTGTTCTATGTGTACAATATATATTTAGAGAAGAAACAGTTTAAGGAAGGCAATTTTCGCCTTTAGCTGAATCATAAGTATCACTTCGGAGTGTTTATGGGAAGTTTCGTTATTTTTATTGGCATAAGCGCAACACTTGACGAAATAGCTGGGACCCGGTTATAAAGTGTCGCCTTCAGCAAGTAATTGGGATAACTGGCAGCGAACAAGGAGCGCGAAGATTCCTTTGGAAATTTCAGCAAAAGCGTCTAACGAATGAGCCAACGAACGAATTTCAGTCGACTCGACAAATTTATGACGCGAATCAAAGACGTTTTTATAATCAACGCCCTTGCCCTCTCTCTCTCTCTCTATCTCTCCCTTTCACTTAGATTTCGCTATTAATTTTCAACCCCCTGAAACTGGGAATTTATTTTAATGCTTTAACTGCCTTTTTGCTTTTACTTCGGCTTGTTTTTTTTTCCTTTTGAATGAAAAGAAGACAGTTATAAAATACAAGAAGACAATTATAAAATATTGCTCTTTGGAAGTTAAAAGTATAGTAAAATTTTTATTTGTATTTTTATTAAGTTTTGTGTGCAGATTTTCTTCTCCTTGTTGAAATATTTCATTTTGCTGTGTTGACTTTGTAGTTTAATATTTTGCGCCCGCTCGTGAAATAAATAATAAAAAGGTCACAACCGTCTATAAAACGGTGTGTTGTCGGTATAGGAAATATGATGGATGGATCGTTTCGATTTTCATAAGTCCAAATCCCGTTTTTGACCCATCATTTCGTGAGGCACAATCCATTAATCTTGTATTGTAAATATTGCATTTATATTTTGAGAAAAAATAAATCGACTTTTCTAATATTATAAATTTTCTTACACTGTCTTGTGTACATTCAAAAAGTCGTTTGGAAAATTTTATTAATCAATTATAGAAAAAAATAAAACTTGAAGTTTTGAACATTTGAAATTTGGAATAGCCGTTGATTCCAAGAAAGTTTATGATAGATAAAATTAAGAAGAAGTAAAAGTAATGCAAAATTTGCCATTCCAAATTCAAAATTAATTTTAAATAAAAAGTAAGTACATTTTTTAATGTATAATTAAAATCACACAACAACCTGAAAATTTTGAAATTGATAAAAAATGACGTTTCTTTTTTAATAAATAGTCATAGCTTTCCAAGTTAAGGACATTTTTGTTTAAAATAATTTTTAGGAAACAATAGGTATTTTACCCACACATTGCAACAAATGCAAAGAAACAAAAACAGAAAAATAATGGAAAAAAGAAAACGAAAAGTATTCTGTTAATTAGATTTCCGACGGCTTCGAGTAATTTTTGCATTTTAATTAAAAAGCAAACGGTGAAAAGAAACATTTTCTGCTTATTAATTTATTCGCCTTGATTAATGAATTCCTTCGCGAGTGTTTCTCTTATTAAAACGGATGCACACGTATTATACCTATATACATTTCCATTTGAGTGGTACGAAAAAAAAAATGTTGATGATTATTATATAATTTATACCAAAGCAGGAAACAAAAATTCCATCAGTGAGCACAAAGGAAGTTCCTCATAATTGGAATTCTTTGATGAGTTGCCCGGACCTCAATAAAAGCTATATCGCCAATTTTGAATCGTAGTGCAAAGTGCGAAATTAAGAGAGGCCGTATAATTTCGCTAACTTACCGTTTGCAAAAACATACAGTGTTCACATTAGAATGTATCCCCAGACATTCCCCCGCAATATCCACACGATAATTGTAAATTAAATTTGCACACCAACAGGAAGAGAACAGCGGAATCATTGTTTTCAGTGCGCGGGAAAAGCTTAAATGCCATCAGAGGCCATTAGGAAGCGAATAAAAGTGGGTAAATGAGAGAAGCGGTCTGCTACGCTTTAGTTCTGCATTTGCTCCGGCCATTCTTTCCAAAGCGAAAAACTGTAAAAACGAAATTGTTTAGCCAAGTTCATATTGAGTGCGGAAATTAATTATCTAAAAACTTTTGATTTTAACTCATCGTACTATTAAAGTTAAAGCATTTGTTTTTGAGCTGGCGAATTCCTTCGCGGGCACTACTCGTTACAAAGAAAACATTTCGCGCATGCAAAGGAGTAGAAAATATGCGAAATCTTGACTGAAGGCTTTCTTGATCTTTCGTCTGAGCTCCGAATAAATGGACGCTTTGTATATCTAGATATTCTATGGAAAAGATCAAACGCGCCAACTTCCTTGCTGAAGAGTTAAGGTTTACAATCCATCGACTGGCCAATTCATCGCGTCGGACGTGCATCTCATTGGAAACTGCTTCTGAATCAATTTTTGCGCAACGGTAGTCAAGGTATATAAGCTTTGTTTTTGTTTGTAAAATGTACAAGCTAATAATTTACTTTTAATAATTAAAATGTTTTTTTTTTTAAACATATAGACTTAAAAGCCGTCACTTCTCAACCTTATTATTTTCCAAACCGACACGTGCCCTAATTGACTGGAAAAATCACCAAATACAAATCTAGGATAAAGTACTTAAAATATAAACTAATTCAATTAAATTTTATTGAAAAGTTTTTCTAAAATTTCAAAAACAAGAGCCATTAAATAGATGAGAAGACAGTTGTTCTTTATCGGCCATATTTAATATAAAAATCGATGCCTAATTGCGGCGTCCAATAAAACAAAACAAAAAAAGGAACTTCTCATGCATGTTGGAATAAAACAGAAAAACATTTCATAAGTGAGCTCTAGCTAGCTATATGCGAGGATTGATCGTTTCACTATTTTTCCAGACGAAAAAATTAATGATGGCTGTCATGAAATTTGCCAACGACGAATTATAAAGTCCCATTATTGCTGCCATGATTATTATGTTTGAATGTGTGTTTGTGTATGAGTATATGAAGATGTGTGTGTGTATGTGTGTGTGCTCGTATACAGGACAATAAATGTGGCTTTATGCTTTACTTTCGCGAGCGGCAAGACAAAATGCATTCAGTAAAATACAATAACTCGCATATAACATATACTTTTATCTCACATTGCGCTTTGCTGTGTGCTTTCTTGGACCGCTTGCTTGCTGCTTGCTGGCTCGCTGTGTAAAAAAGGGAAAACTCAGAACAAGTTGCCGAATAGCTTTTCTTAAAAGTCTTAGCAAGACATATAAAGGATGGCCTTTTATCTGCTTGTTTTTTTTTTGTGTAGATTTCCTTTTTTTTTTTTTGTAGTTTAGTACTTTAATTTTTTGTATTCGTTTGTTCCATCTTTTGTCCCTGTGCAGTTGTTCGTAGTATTTTATTATAACTTCAAATTCTAAGAGTTGCTGTATGTTTAAGAATTTGTAATTGCTATCAATTATTTTTATAATCTTTTTCTGGCGGATTTTGCTTTGTTCAAAACATTATCATATGCCCCTTCATAGGCTACAACTTTTGTTTAATGAAAACCTTTTTTCTAAATTATTTCTACAAAGTAAAAAGTTTTTTTCTTTAATTAATTTTGCAAAGAAATAGATTTTAAAGTGAATTTAAGTCACGGATATTTAAGAAGGGAGGAGCAGTAGATAAAAGTGAGATTTTCATTAGAAATTTTATTAGGGAACTAGGAAACTCGCTTAATTGCCATTGTTTTTACCTTTTTCCCCATTCGACGGCAATCGGTCTAGGTATGCCGACGAGTTGACCAACTTTTTTTTTTGTTGACACTTCGACTTTGTGATTTAATGTCCTCTCGACAATTTCGCTTAGTTGTTCAGTTGCTCGCACACACAGAGAAAGACCGACCTATAAACCGAAAACTCATTACAAACGATCAAACTTATTCGAACCTTTTTCGTTCGCCCCCGCACACTTTCTACGTGTGCATCGTAATCTGTGCCACTGCGTTTCAGTCCCGGAGCCTCGTGTGGCAACTTTCCACCGGTTATAATTGTACCAGTAAAGAGTAATAAATAATGGTGGAAAAGGGCAATAAGGGAACGTGCTTGTTCTGCTGCGAGAGTCCAAACGTCCTCCGCGTTTGCACCATGATATATGACACATGAGAGTCCGTATATAACGAAATTACTGCCGCGAAATAATGAAAACCAGTGTTGCTCAGTAAGTGATTTTTCCACGCCCCAAAAATCGTTTTACAGAAGCAGTAAAAACCACCCCTAATGCAATAACAAATATTTTATTGATGTCCCATTAATGGAAATTCAATTGCTGTTTCTCTCTCGATATTGTTTGAATCTCGTGATAATGAAAATAAAAATATGCATTAAACACGCGAGTTTATTAAGCGAATTTAATATTAAAAGATTGTTCTTTCGTTTTAAGCACGAATTCTATTGGAATGATCGACTGTTATGCTTTCATGCATTCAGAATGTGTACTGGCGGCAGAAATAAAGTTGCAATCAAATAAGCGGATGATGCGTGAGTAATGCGCTTTTATGAAATTTAAATTTTTATACGACTTTGCAAATTTATCTGTCGTAAAAGTTCAAAGGCGTAATAGATTAAGGGTACATCAGTAGATTCGCATCGGCCTCCATTTTACGGCCACCTTAATTTAAATTGAAAACACGCTCTTATTTATTTATCCTTTTTATTAGTCCTTGGCGCGAAATTAAGGGTTGCGCCGAAGGGTTGATTCAAATTTGCCCATAAAAAGTGTTGATTTCACTGAGTCTTATATATTCTACGGGGGAGACTCGTGGACGTAAATTTTGCTATAAAAATCGAGCGAAAAAACGCTTTATGGCTTTCCTCCACGCATTGTCTTGCCAACAATGCATCCGAGAACCTGCACCGAATAACAAATCTAAAGGAAAATTAGCTTTCGTTTATGGGCTCTTCTCACTTGTATATAGCACTTTAAATATGTTTTATCTTTGCATATTTGCTTTAAACTGCTCTTTAATTGAAAGAAATTAAATTTTTATTTTATTAATTTAATTAAGTTTAAAAAAAAATATAAATTATAAAGACATAATATTTAATTTTAAAAAATCATAAAAATGTATATTATCAATCAAGGGTTTGAAATTATAATGGGATGTGAAAATTTCATTAGTTTATAGTAAAAATTTGATCTAGAAACATTGGTATTTTAACACAACCAAGAAATCTGGAATGTATGTTTGCAAAATATGTAATAAATTAAACTTTTGCACTTAGTACATACTTTACACAAAGCAATTAACTCTCACTTTTGATGTTAAGAGGAAGGGACGTGCCAGAGATCGGAAACAACGAGTGCGGTTTTATAAAGTTAGTTATCTTGTAGATTTATCGGGTCAAGTTTCGACGGCGAAAATATTTATAGCTTAATTTTCGTTCTTTATTACATGCGGCGATATTCAAATAAACCTCAAGTTGTCTTAAACTGTTGCCACGATTTCATAACATGAAATTTAATTAGGAGTGCGCCCACGACAAACCATAAAGCATTTATATCCGACCGAATTTTCCATTCGAAATTTCGAAGCAATAATAAAGTCCAGCGCCAACCGCAACGCATTCGAAACTGCCACAAACCGATTAAATTTATGTTTTATTATAAATTAATTAAGTCTACGCTTTAAATTTGGTGCTTTATTGGGCGATAGTTTCGAGGAAATGGAAACCAATCTTATTATATTTTCAAGATCAATTCGTAAATAAAGTTTTGATTAGATTCTCGGAGTGGTTTACTCAAATTTCATTGAGTTTTCTTCATTGTCTCTCGTTCATTTTTAAAACAAAGAAATTCTTTTGTGGTGTATCTTTGGGATCATTTTTTTCCCAATTCTTTTGATAATTAACACCTGAAATTCAAAAATAAAACAGGGTGTCACAATTTTATTATTAATTAATAGATAGGGAAAGGTGTTAATATTTAATTTTTTCAAAATCAAAATTTGATTCTTTTCCTAGCTAATTATTTGTATGCTTAAAAAAACAAATTGAAAACTATTATTGCAACTATGACCAAGTTTTAAAATGATTGAGACTTATCTTACAGGGCGGGGCGTCTTCATTTAGAGACCAGTTAACTCTTTTGAGAGAACTGTTACACAAAGACCACTTTTTTTTTGCTTTCGTAATTGTTCCCAATGTCCCACTTACCTAAAATATTTCAAGCATTTGATCACTTCCGGTTATAGCGGGAGATGATACTATCAACATTGATATTTTTACTGACACACCCCAATTTTGTTTTCGAATTTCGATTAATGTTTAAAAATGAATAGGATTTTTGTTAAAAATGATTTTTTTCTATTAGGTCCACTTTTTAAGATAGTGGCAACTTCCGGTTATTTTTGTAAAAATTGGTGTCGCACGAGAAACCTCTTATCTTTCCCATTCATAACATTAATTCAATGGAGAATTTAATTTTCTTGAAACAACTCCCAAAGTATTTATCGCAGAACTAAGAAATATAACTTTTCTTAAAGGTTTTTTTACGCCGAATAAGATATTCAATAAAACATTGGAAAGTCCACTTAAAAAAATATTTTAAAACTTTATTTTTTCAGAATTTTTTCCGAGCACCCTGAACAACCTAATGATTATTTTTTTTAAATTTAATGTATGCGTGCAAATTTCAGATAAGAAAAAAAAAGGAATTATTGAATTATTGTTATAAATGTAAAAGATATCATTAGTTTTGTGAGACACCAATTTACACAAAAATAACCGGAAGTCGTAAATATCTTGTAAAATAGACCTAAACGAAAAATATTTTTGCATATTGAAAGAAAATCTGGGTATCTCATTTAAAATATCAAAGTTGATATCAACTTCCGGAATGGTCAAGTGCAGCCAATGTGAAATAGTTTTTCCAAAACACTAAACCGGCCAATTAAAAAAAGACACCCAGTATATTCCGTAAAAACCCATAGCATATATAAAATAACACATAATCAAGTTCAGAAAATTAATGAAAAAAGAAGTCTTAATTTGCAACTACATGGGGGAAGAGAGGGCGGAAAGGGTTTCTGGTAATTGCAGGGATGAAACGATGTCGTTTCTCTCATAATGAGAGTCGACTCGTCGATTATGTTTAATCGTTTTTTGTTCGGAATCGTACATGTGGAAATCAATAGGTCGGTTTATTGCGCCGCTTTATCATCATCATTATCCACATCTACATCGATTCGGTTGCAGAGAAATTTAATTACGTCTTAATTATACCACTGATTGTGTATACGTACTGCACGGAATTGAATTTATCTTTAGACGCGCGAGCAGAGCACAGTGTAGGCGAGAGCGTCGATTTTCGTGTTCGCGCACACATCGCTCATTGTTTGAATTTCGCAGCCCCCGCGCGCAACGCGCACTGATTACACCGAAATTTTACCTTATTTTCCGCTCGATTTAACGCAGACATATTCGCCGGATTAGAGATATCTTCTTTCTTCCGCGACACGACCTATCGGAAATTCCCTATCTATACATAGGAAAGCAATTCCATTGGCGCATGCAATTTCCATTGTGATTATTTTCATTCATTTTTCCCAATTACATTTTCTTATGCGAAATCGCTTTTTTTAAATATAAATTACATGTAATTATTAAGTTATTATTTTGCTAATAAAATTTATGAAATTTAAGCAACAGTGTGATTGCAATATTTTCCCTAAGGCGATTTCAACATTTACAATTGCATATAATTTAACGATATTAAGGCAGTTTTAGCTTTAATTAATAAAATTAATAATCAAAGCCGGACAAACTCTAATTAGCCCTGTAGTTTAGTGCGGCAAATCGTAACATCACTTGTGAATTTTTTTCCGCCGCCGGCAGAATTCAAAGTTAATTAAAGCTACTTAGATTAAGGGCTAATAAAGCGGTACTTATTTATAATACGCGCGCAACATTTACATGTTGTGGATGAAATTTCAAGCAGCAATTTGGTCCTTAGCCTAATTGGGTGGGCAACGCAAACTCCAATTAGCAGATGTCTGAATGTTGGACATTTCGCTTCTGCTTCTTTGTATAATAAAGAGGCCGCCATCAAAAGCGATGGCATCCCTTAAAAGTTGCGTACAGACTAAAAGTGTCTCATATAAAATTTCGCTCACTTTATTAAATTAATAAGTAATTGTTTTTCTTTAAAAAAAAAATACTTTTTTTATAAGGAATTTCGTTTGAGTAATTACTTTTATTTCTTTTTATTTCTTCCAACACCTAAAAAGAATAATAAAAAACGTTTTAAACAATGAAGAAAAAATAAAGATTTTGCGGATAAAAGGGCAAAAAGGTTTATTGTGAATTCTTATCAATACGTTTTACGTTAAAGTTTATATAGGCAAGGATTGTCTCTGGCGTTGCCTCTGTCTTCTTTTCCGCAATGCTGAGTGTTATTATTATTATTATTGGATGAAAAGCTGCTCTCGGCGCAAGCGGAGCCAGATGAATTTGCAGCCCCTAATTGCCTGATAAGAATGCTCCTTTCGTCCGAAACGGGAAATCCCTAATTCTGAAGCCCCAGGTCTCTTTCCAACATCAAACCTTTTCTCTATACTCTTCCCTGCCTCTATTTAAGCGCCCCGTTTTTGTTTCGTTTGCCTACACTGTAGAGGTTCTCTGTGTTGCTCTCTGTTTTTGTATTACTAAAACTCTTCTCTTTTTTTTCATTCGCATCGTCCAAACAGATTGCGCCTTTCGAATCCTGCTCCTTTGTTTTAGCTGACTTCCTATCAATTGTTTCATTTATTTATTTATTTTAATTTTTTCATTTATTTTATGATGCATAGTATTCGCATAATGTTGATATTCTTTACTTTTGTAAATGAAATTAATTTAATTTAATTGCAACTTAAATTATTATTGATTATTTGTTTTAAAAAAGACATTCAAAAAGAAATAGTTTTATTTCATTTATAATGCTATAATGAAGATTTTTTTATTTGATAAAAGAGTATTTTCAGTTATAAAAAAATATTGATAAAACCCAATAAAAGGGCATTTTATAAATTCGGAAAATAGGCCCTTAGACAAATACGTTTACGGTTTGATCTGCGATGGAAAACCGAACCTTTTAATCCGCTTTTACTGCTTTTATTACTATAAAGTCAACCTTAGATTGCCCATAGCAGACATTGTTTATTACAAAAAGGGTTGCCGACTTTATGATCCGTTGCCAATATCCCTTATTTATTGTTAACCCTTTTGCGGAAAACTTTAATAAATATAAAAGTGCGTAACTTTCGAGAGCACTCATTACCAAAAGTGCTCAATTTATCACAGACCGTAAAGAAACAAAAAAATAATAAAAATAAAAAACGAGAGCCAGCAGCAGCAGAACTGCCTGTACAAAAGACTTCATACAGAAAATTATTGCTCACTTTTTCCGCTCTATTAAACCGTCGCGCGAGAATCGTAAAACAATAATTACACTTTATCGCCGCAATAAGTTAATTAGCAAAGCATGCTCGCCATATTGATTGGCATCGTTAAAGTTATAATTAGGTATGCAGCGACCAACAAAGTGACGCAAATCGTCCGGCTCTGCAATTGGACCGCTGCTCTTGCAGCCCGTACCAACTACTGCTGTCTTAATGAAAGGATCTCTGTGCTCTCCCAGCGCTATAGTGTCTCAAGCGTTTGCCTTTCATTATTGCTGCATTGATTGCGCTTGTGCACACATTAATTTGCACTGATTTCTTATTGAAAATTATGCAGAATTATTATTATTACTGGAACGGATGCACCGCCGCATGGCGACGCCGAAACAAAGGCCAATCGAGCGCGAATGTATCCATCGCTCTTTGGGGCGCTTTAATTTGCAGAAACGAAGCGCCGCCGAAGATATAACAGGGGGGAGCGAATTGAGGAAGTTTGCGCCAAAAGGTAAAATAATGGTAATAAATTTTATTCATTGACGCTCCGTAAATTTTCTGCAAACAATCTAAAGCCGGAGCCATCCATCTATATTAATTCCGCATCTTAGTTGAAATGTCGAACTTTTTGCGCCCGGCGAACCGGTTAACTTAAAAGACACCGATATTTCCAAAATGAACTGCCTCTTTTATGAATTATTATATTTATTGAAAATATTTAATCAAGTATTCTCCACAAATTATAGGTTTCGCTTTTTTAAAGGAAAATAATTTCTTAATTTAATCTTAATTTTCATTTCCTTCTAATTGCTTAATTAATAGTTCACTTTTAGTACTTTATTGGCGTAAATTTAATTAAATATAAATTTTTATTTAATTTCTTTTATTAACAACTTTAAACATAAAGAAAAAGAAGTATCGCAATAAAAATTTAACTTTCGCTTTAAAAATTTTAACTGTAACAATTAACTTCACCCATTTAATACAATAATCTAATAAAATCTTAATTAATTTAAATGAATGCAATAATAAAAACAAAACCGTTTACAATATAAGCCAAAGTTAGTACTGCAATGAAAATGCACTAGTATAACTATTAAAATATAGTATTTCATTAAAATAGATCCCATAGAAATAATCCTTAGAAAAGTGCAATTAAAGAAATAAACTTTTAGCAAGTGCATTTAAGCTTTTTAAAGTAAGTTTCGAGTAAAAATCGAACTAGGAGCTCTGAAGCAGTTATGTGACAATGCACTTAGCAGAACCCTCGAGTAATATTAAAATAATTAGATTTGCGTTTGCGTTTATTCTTTAATATTCCAAGTGTGCAAAGGGACGAGCTTAAAGTGCGTTTAGGGCCGCTCACATTCTCATTTCGTCTCTTTATCTAAATTACGTCGAATTAACCGCAGTACACTTTTGATATTTCACTGGAAATTAGAAATTTATACAAACCTAAGTGCTTTTTGATGGGAGAATATAAGTTTTTCCACCTTTGTCCAGGATTTTTCATTTTTCATCCATTCTAACTTTATTTATATCTTTTCATCGCTTTTAACATTCCAGCATTTTTAATTAAAAATGTTGAATGCATTAAAAATTATTCAAAGGAAAGCTTTATTTCAGTTATATTAATAACTTTATGTAAAAAAAAAAGGAAAAACAATTTTTTTAGCTTATAGTATACCGCATTCTTAGAGGTGTTTGTGCCAGTCGAGTTGGTTTGCGATTTGTTTTTGCGCGCAAGTGGCTTCGCAGTAGTATTTTAAAAAGCAGCAGGGCCTAATCCCTGCATCAGAGCGAGAAACGCGAGAAATCCATCGACAGCCCGGAAAAACGATTTAGGCTAAAACATTATCTCAACTGGAAAAACTAATCGAATTTCCAACTAAATTGATATTAGATTGATCGATTACCGGTGTGCGAATAAGGAAAGGAGCAATAGCAATAAAAAGAAGGAGATGAAGAAAAAAGGCAGGCGAAGAGAGTCAACAGTAGCAGCCGTTCCCGTCGCTGCCACCGCCCCCCGAGGTGGTGTTGGTGCCCGTGCGCTAAAATCGAGAAATCCTTAGCGTCCCGAGCTGAAAAAACGGCCGCAAAAAAGTGTCAAGATAGTTGCAGTGCGGATCTCGAATAATCACTAGTCGATAATGCCACGGGTTAGGTTAACCCGAAAGGAAAATGTCAAAGTTGGGGGAATTTCAATTGGATACACAGAGTGTAGAAGTAGCGAGCGTCAGAAACTTTTCCAAATCGCACCGGCTCGATCTCGCTACGACGAAGAAGAAGAAAATGCGAAAAGGACTGCGGCACACTTTTGTTCGCTCACGCTTTTCAATTATATAGTTTCCGTTTGTTTCGATTAAAGAGCTATAGCTCGCTTATTTCTCCAAATGCTCCAATATATTGTTTTTGACGTTTGTCCATATTATATTCGTACATGAGCGATTTATTTTATTTTTTCCAATTACTTCCACATCCAGTTGAAATTTCCCATATGTAAATATAAATTTTTACATATAAAATACTAAAATAGCTTTTATCTGTCTATTGAATCGGAAAACTAGTGCATCTTTTCATTGCTAGCATAAAAACGACTCGTAATTCAATGCATATGAGATGCAAAAATTCCCTTTGCAATACGCGCGCGGAAAAAAAGAGTAGCTGTTAAAGTTCTCTTTTTGATCTTCGCTGCCATTAATCTAGTAACTTGTTGGGCTGCACATGAAGAGATAGGAAAAATATTACAGACCGGCAACTATTTTTAAATTAAATTTCGCCTATGCGAGTGGTGGATAATTAAAAAAATGTCAGTATTAAAAATATTGCGATTCTCCACGGACCGAAAGCTCTGGCAACAGGCGCTCACTGGTTGAAAAAAAAAGTATAGAAAACGCTCACTCGACGGTCCGTACTCTCCCGTATATGCTTCCAGCAAGCAGTATGCAGGCAGATCCCCAGTATGTGGTTTTACTTGAATGCGACGGAAAAATGAAATTCCTTGCTTTATTTAACTTTAAAAGCTTTCCCCCGATATGGAGAGATAGAGAGAAAGAGAGAGCTTTTAATCTCTGAAATATAATAATGATCGAGAGAAACGGGCAAAGTTCTGCACATAATTTCGTTTCTTTTAAATAAACCGGCGTGAAATTAATCGAACAAGAGCTTCGGGTATTTGCCTTTGTATTTCTTGTATGTGTGGAAATGCAGAACACTTTACTTTTTGTGCTTTCTACGACTTGTATGTCGGAACATTCGATGGGAAATTCCGCATGTAAGTTTCTTCATTTAACTTAAGAAGAGAATCAAACTTATCTGTTTAAATATAGCGTTTGGTAACTGAGAGTAAACATTTTGGGATTTTATGCTGCTATACCGACAGATTATTCTTAGTAAACTTAATGTAATATTTTTGTGGCCGCTCTTAAGTTTCCCTTAGAAATTATAACGATAGTTAAATATATTTTTGTTTTAATTAAGTGTTAATTTTTCGAACAAAGACTGTAAATTTATACAATTTAGTAGTATTTTCTATATGTCTTTTAACTTTTTCTATTTCCAAATTGTTTTTTCAAAATATTTCTTCCCTCTGTAACATAATTTGTTGCATTGAATCTTAAAAAAACAAACTATTTTCAATAATTCTAGTATAATGCAGATCTTTATTTGCGAAATGTGAATGTTAAATAACAAATGAGGGGTTTTATTTGAAAAACAAAACAAAAATATTTAAAAATGAATTTTTGATTTTTAATTCTCAATAAATAGTTGATAAAAATTGCTAAAAATTTGCTGTGGCTAATAAGAATAATTTTACTTTTCAAAAAATACCAGTCTTTATAAAAATTTCTAAAAATTGACCACACTTTGATAAGTAAACTTAATACATTTTTTTTTAATTGCTCAATTAATAGTTAATAGAAATTACTAAAAAATTAATTACTGTAGAAAATGAGAACGATTTTTTTTTTCTAAAGATACCAATTTTATAAAAATAACCAAAAATGAACAATATGAAAACTAAATTTAATACAAATTACCTTTTTTACAAAATCTTCTACATTTTTAATAAAGAATCGAATTATGAAAGGTAAATTTGGGTCCTCTATTTAAATTTTCAAAGGAGGCACCTACTACCGGTATAACCGAAAGTGGCCAATTACTGAAAATGTTTTAAGTGAGTTGGAATTTGAAAAGAAATATGAAAGCGAAAGAAAATTGTTCTTCCATAAATAGTTCTTTCGTTAAATATTAAAAGAAACCGCCTATCTTAAAAGAACACCCTGTATAATTAATTTTATATAAAGGGTAAACCGCCATCAACAATTATATAAAAATCTGAAGTATGATAAAATATTTACCATAAAATAAAATTAAGTATAAATTAAGTATAAAAATTTTAAAAAACCAAAAAATTGTATGCGTAAGCGCCGGGCAACCATTGAGATCATATATTGGAACGTCTTATAACAGAAATATTTCTTTAAATCAAATTAATTATCAAAAATTCTGTACCGAACCATTATTAAAAGAATAGAAACCCTTCGATTTTCTTTTTAGAAAAATAAATGTAACTTAGGAATATGTATCTATCCAATTCAGTTCCAATTTGCTTATAAAACGAAGCAATTTTCCCGTTGGCCAATATTCAGAGCGACAAAACAATATACCGAAAGGTCATTCTTGAGGCAGAAATTGTCCTTCAATCGTATATATACATAAAAAGGGAACAAAGTCGCAAATGACGAGCGTTCAATTCGATCCGTGACATTAATTATAATCAGACAAATAAATGTATAATATTTACGAAGAGGCAACGAGCGATGCAGCAAGTTACGGCTTTGCAAATGAATTATGTAATGCGGTGATAATTTCATTAAATTAATTACACACCTCGTCCTATACTCCGTTTCGCCCTTCTCACCCTTTTCGCCCTTAGCTCCTTTATTTCTCTGTGTGTGTGTTCTATACCCCTTCGACAACGGTATACTTGGTTTCTTCTTGCTTTGTGTTTTGCGTCCCATATTTGTACAAGCGTGGGCGCATAAACAATGCGGGTGCCGAACAAAACTTGGAATACATAATGAAGAATTAGCAAAGTACAGGCTTTATTAAATAAGTGACCCATATCATACAACTAGGACCGCATCTTTATGGATTTAGACATTCCGAGTTGAGGTCGTCCTTGTTGTTGAATTTTATGCTCGTTTCGTTACAACCTAATGGAATAAAACGTTGTTTTGTGTTACGTCAGTTGTACATGCAGGATAAGGGATGATA